>BQNB010107449.1:2686-23169 GCA_026074375.1 Tanacetum coccineum | reverse complement strand
GTATGAAAAAAATAGAAAGAAAAAAAAGAGAGAAAAAGAAAAAAAATAGAAAAAAGTGAAAAAATGTACGGGCTGCTATTTTGCTTACGTTTATGTTTATGTTCAAGATAATGTCAAGAAAAGAAAAAGACAGAGTTCGATGTATATTTTGTATATGTATGTCCTAATGTGGTCGAGTCTTGGCTTAGCAACGCCTTATACATGTATTCTTGTTAATGATTGACTTGCCACCACTTAACCCAAATATCCCCTAACCGTATTTTCCTTTACCCTACACCTAAACATCACAACCCTTTAAAGACCTCTTTTGTAGTGATTCCTAGGGGCTTACGCCAATTTGGTAGAGGTTTGATCCTTTATCAAACATATGGTAATTTATATGCTATGATAGATAATGAGTGTTATTTCCCCGTCTCCCATATTGTTATAATTCATTATACACTTAAGAGAAAGAGAGAATCCAAACACGTTAGCAACACCTCGGTATTTAGCTTTGGTACTAGAGCGGGAGAGGGTGTGTTGACGTTTAGCGGACTAAGATAATAAATTCTCACCCAAAAATACACGATAACCTGAAGTAGACCTACGGGTAGATGGGCAACCCACCCAATCAGCATCAGTATAACCAACCAGAGAAGTAGTGGCGGATGCATATAAGTGTGGACCAAAATCTAAAGTCCCCAGAACGTATCACAAGATATGTTTGAAAGCGGCAAAATGTGACTCTAGCGAATCGTGCATATAAAGACAAATTGTCCTGAATAGGAACACCTTCCAGACCCAGTTTAGACTCCATATCAACTACAGCCTGAGAAGGGTTACAATTAACAATGTGAGCATGCTCAAGGAGCTGAAGAGCGTACTTCCGCTGAGACAAAAACAATCATATAGGATGACGGACAGCAGAGATACCAAGAAAATAATTAAGTGCCTCGAGATCAGTCATGTCAAACTCACTATGTAAAGAGTCGATAATCTGCTGAAGTAAAGCTGGATAAGAAGTTGTAAGAATAATATCATCCACATATATAAGTAAATAAGTAACCTGAGAGCCCTGTCTATAAATAAAAAATGAAGAATCGCAGCGACTGTGATAAAATCCCACCCGTGGGGCATAACCTGCAAACAGCTAAAACCAAGCACGAGGTGCTTGTTTCAGTCCATATAAAGATCTCTACAGAAGACAAACATCATGAGGGTACCGAGAGTCAAAAAATCCAAAGGGCTGATACATGTAGACAGTCTCAGATAAATCACCATTAAGAAATGCATTCTTAACATCAAGTTGGTGAATCGGCCACTTACAAGACAAGGCAAGTTTAAGGACCGTACGAATGGTAGCTGGTTTAACAACCAGACTAAGTGTCTCATCAAAGTTGACATCGAGTTGCTGACTACTGCCATTAGCAACCAAACGAGCCTTATAGCGACTCAAAGTCCCGTCAGCATGAAACATATGCTTAAATAACCACATAGAGTGAACTAGGTTAACACTAGAGGGCCTGGGTACACGAATCCAAGTACTATTTTTAACTAGCGCATTATACTCATCATACATAGCATTACACCAATGTGGGTATTTTAGAGAAAGAAATGGAGATTTATGGATAGGAGAAATAGATGACGTATGGAGAGATAAGCGATCGACAGGTTTGACAATGCCCAATTGAGACCTAGTGACCATGCAGTAAGTTCGAGGGGATTCGTTAACGGGGGTGTGAGGGTTGGCCTGATGGGCTTGCGTTATTAGACTGGAATGGTAGGATGTAGAAGGCGGGTTATGGGTTTGGTTATCAGGCTGTATATTTTAGGCCAATTGAGTGGTGGTGTTGGTTTGGTTTTGGGTTGCATTGGGTTAGGTAGTGGTTTGGGTATTGGGCTGATCAAGCTGGCCCGATTGGGTGTTAGCAGTACGGGATTGGTGTGGGGTCTCATGGGGATATGTAGGGGGTTGCTAACGGGATCAGATATAACGCGGTGAAGGATAGGGTATGTTGTAGGGTCTAGAAACGTATATAATGCTGGGGAGGAGGGTGTTATGGATCGTTATGGGAATTGGGTTTCATCAAAGGTGACATGTTGAGAGAGAATAATTTTGTTGATTTCAAGGTCTAGACAACAGAAACCACGGTGGTAGGAAGGAAAACCTAAGAAAATACATGGGGTAGCACGTGGTGCAAGTTTGTGAGGTGAGTAAGGGTGGGGATAACAAAGGCATCCAAAGATGCGTAAACGAGAGTAGTCAGGTTCTTTTTGAAAAAGTATTGTGAAGGGGATTTCATTGATTTCCTTGATTATTAATGATAACAAATATCCTATATAGTATACAAGAGATCATTCTAGAATAATGACCATGGGCTTAGGCCTAATTACATGGCATCCATACTAATAGGCCTAATACAAATTAATAACTAATAGTTATACAGATATAAACGTCTTGACTTTGAATGTTGAATGTTGACTTGACCTTGAATGTTGAATGTTGACTAATACATTTATCACCAAATTCACACTTTTGACTTTTGACTATTTTGAAATAATGACAAAATGGTTAACTGAATCACATGATCAGTTGACCAAATGACCAGCCAAAACCAAATGCCCCACTTATAACCTTAGACTTTCATTCCAATTCATCATTTTTCCACGAATGAAATGCCCCATAAGGGACTTTACAATTGCAAGTAAAGAAGACACATATAACTATTCCAACTGAACATAATGATGAAGAGCATTATTTGCAACTAGTGATGAACATAAACTTGATGCCAACCATTTGTGTAGCTTCAATCCATCTATACCCTCAATTTCTGAAGTCAACTGTTGGACCGTGAGTATCGAAGTCAAACTTGCTATGTAGCTTGAATTGATGATCAAAACAACAAACAACCACAAGAGTAGACGAAACTCCCTAACATGCTAACCGTGTTCTCTCTTGCATACACAAAAACTCTACCTCTTAATATCATACAACTACTTTTAGAAGACAAGTGTTAGAATATAGTGATTGAACTTGTTTTGCTCTAAGAAGCTTTAATAATCAGATTACCAAATAAGCAACTTTTTGTTCTACCCTCAGATTATCCTTTTTTTATCAGTTGGTACAAAACTGATTATCAGCTGAAGTTTTACATATTTTTACTTTTGAGGTCAACGTCAAGAATTCACAAACAAGTCGACTTAGGTTAGGTTTTATCTTTAACCGGTCAAGTAGGAAAAGACTTAAGTCCAAAGCCTTTTTTTGTTTAATTTGTTTTCAGAAAGATGTAAACAAATAAAAAAGTAACCAACCCGACACAAACACACCTGTTTCAACCCAAACACATCTCGACCAGTTACCCAAGAAAACACAACCCACCCATTGTGCCACAAGTACAAAAAACTAAACATCGGCCTACCACTATGGTTTGGAAAATAAAGGACCATTGATTTTTCCCGATACGTATATAAGGATAATATCAATAATAGTAGTATTCCGTAAGGATTTAAGAAGATTAATTTTAACCAAAGTAAAGTTCAAAACCTTCCGGGTCGTTTCCTCGACGAAGTGCGAATTGAGAATCAGTTAAGTTTGTGATTGCGTAAATTGAATAGTGTCAGATTTTGATTTGGTTTTCTATTTATACAAATATAATGCAAAAACAAGTAAAGGCAAGCAAACAAATAAGGCAATTACGACTTAAACCTAAAAAACGATAACGGGAATCCTAAAACGCGACTAAATAAGCAAGTAAATCAAATTTAAGCCCTACGAATGTAAATTTAATTTTTAATAGTCCTAAATGATGAAAAATAATTTTAGAAAAAAGAATTATATTTTTTTGATTTTTATTTTATATATTATGAATTAAAAACTATTTAAATCTAGAAAAAATGATTAAAAATATTAAACTAATTATAAAAATTCTGGAAAAATTACTGAAAGTACTTTTAACTATTTAGAAGCTTAGAAAAATACAAACAGGAAATAAGCCCTTTGGATAAGCTATTAAAATAAGCAAATACAATTTATAAGCTAAACTAGAAAACACATTATATAAACCTAGTGGCCCAAGGGTCTTATGAAAAAGACCCAAGGGCGCAATGGTAAGTGAGTGTGTGTATGAAGGGTAGGTCGCAGGTTCGAGTCCTGGACCTATCCTTTTTATATTTTTTTTATTTTTGAAAACTTTTTGCAAAACTTAAAGACCAGGTGACAATAAGTAACTTTTAAAAAAGAGACTTATAACTAAAACTTATTAGATAAGCCAGAAAAAGCTATTAAAGATGACAGACTAGCTAATTTTTACTATGACACTTAAAAGCTAGACTGTGAACATTTTAAGACTCAAATAAGCAAATAAAAGCTAATAAGCTAAACTCTAACAACTACTAAGACCTAATAAGCAAAATGATGACAGAAATAAGCTAACAAAGCTGGCTGAAAAGCTCTCAAAAGCTAAATGATATGCTGACTATAATAGGACAGGATTCAAAGGAAAATGGCCAACTTATGAGCTTCAATTAAGAACAAATAAGCACTTGTAATAAGGTGTAGACCAAAAACAGATTGCGTTTAGCTTCCAAATAACACATAAAAACAAGATTTAAGAAAATTGGATTAGAAATGAGCTAGAAAAAGTAGACTTAAAAACTGACAGTTTAACTAAACTAATTTTTTTGGATTTTTGAAGTTTAAGAAATGCAAAGTGCAGCCCTATAATTAAGCTACTAAAAGATGATTTGAAAACTTAAAAACCTATAACAGACCAAGATTGATGTCTAATGAGCTTAATCTATCAAAATCAGATCCTAAAACAAACATTTACTTATCTAAATTTAAACTTGAAAATGACTTTTTAAGCTTTGAATTTGAATCAAATGCAATTGTTGACAGTTTAAACCAAAACAAGCACAGACTAAACCAACACACTCCTACTGCATTTGAGACTCAAACAATCATGAAAACAATACAGGATGACCACTAATCAAGATTAAATCAGATATGCTTTGTTATCAACCTAGAAAAACTCAGATTCAAACCATGGTTACTTTGAACCTTAAAATTAAATTTTAAACCTTAAAAACTTGAATAAACTGAATTTTAAACTTAATTTGAGCTTATCAAATTTGACTAAGTGGTCAAGAGCAAACTAACAATACTAACTCAAGTTAGTACTGCTAGTGCCAAACACCCCTTAAAAAGATGAAAAACCATTTTAAGCTTATATAAAACTGATTTAACCTTAAATTTATAAAATCAGAACTATTAGCAGACAATTTTAAGCATTAATAAGTCTATGTAAACAATAATAAACAATAATAAGCAAAAATAAGCAGAAAATAAGCTAATGCATAAATTTAAGCTAAAATATGAAAGTAAAAAGTAGAACTCACAATTTCCCTTGCTCAAACAGGGATTATATGCGCACAGAGCTTATCTACAAAAGCTCCAGCTTATCAAAGATAAGCTGGTATTGTCCATAAGCCCGTCCATAATTGGCTTATCATCCACATAAGCTGAGGTATATTTTAGGGGAGATTTAAGGTGAAGTAACAATTCAGTTAAGCTTTAAGGGCTTAACTGAGTACAAGCTAGCTTATGAAGTACACAAAGAGCTTATTCAGCTTATTAGCTATTATTTAAACATATTCAAATCATAATTTCATAAAAGTAAAAACAGTATTTAAGAACACAATTTAAATGAAAACTGAATTTTATTAATATTTAAAGAGAGTACAAGCTGATGAAAAGTAAATTACATAAAAAAATAAGCTAAACGTTACTAAATAAGCTACTAACAGTAAAAAATAAGCTAAAAACTATACCCTCTTGTGTGTTGAGGAGGTCTCTTTAAAAATCTTGATTATTCTCTAAGCAACATAATCTTGGCCCTTGATTTGCTGCCACGTCTCTTAACCAATCAATATGCTTGGGATCGCCAAGCTATCATTCCATTGCATCATTGTTTGCGTCATGTGAGCTTCTAGAAGGACGGGGCGAGTGTAGGTGAATGATTGTTTTACCCTGTGTGAATTGCCCTGTGTAAAAGGTGAAACGAGGGAGGGAAAGGAGAAACATAAATAGTAATTTTGACTCGAGTGTATAAGTCTTGACCATTGACTGGGTAAAAAGGGGGTTGACTTGGGCTTGGTTTAATATTTTAGGCCAGGATAAAGATTATAAGTTTAATGGATTAACGGGAGTTAAGGTTAAGGACTAATGGTGTAATGGAAAGGACTAACGGTGCAATTTGGTTTGGACTGATGGTGTTAGTCCCCAAGGACTAACTTTGTAATAGTTTTAGGGTATTTTAAGGTTAAAGGATTAACAGGATTAGAATTGGTTAAGACTTAAGATAAATTCGCCTTCGGCTTTGATTTCTCGTATTCTTTCTATTCCCGTGCTCGGTTTTGTCCGTTTTGCTTTGTTTTTGTCCTTTTGTGTAATATCCGTTACCTGCAAGACACAATTTACAATACAAACGAATATAATGCATTTTTCTGTATTTATTGGTCATTATTGGTCTTTTTAGCTCGTTTTATTAGGTAAAATGTATGTGTATTTAAGCACATACCAGTGATGTCAAGTCTTTCGACTCTTCGATTGTTGTGACCTTTGCTCTCCATTTAGGATGTAGAGCCCTAAGAAACTTCCTAACGTAGTTCTTGCTAGAGAAACCTTCATAAAGAGCTTTTAAACTAGTAATAATAGTGTTAAATCTAGCAAAAGCACTATCTATTGATTCGTCTTCGAAAATGACGAATTATTCATATTGTTGTACCAAAAGGTCAATCTTGTTGTCTTTGACTTGACTATTACCTTGATGGGTGGTTAACAAGAATTTCCAAATTTCTTTTGCCGTATTACACATAAAAATTCTTTCGTATTCTTTCCTAGGCAAAGCATTGTAAATAACCATTTTAGCTTCGTTATTCTTCGCAAGTCTCTTTTTAAGGTCATCGTTTTGTTTCTAAAAAGGGACAACCTCATCTTATTTGGTTTCCGGATTGTTTTGAATAGGTAGAAAATCACCCTCAGTAATATTATGCCAAAGATAAAGATCTTTTGATTTCACATAAGTTTCGAATCTATTTTTCCAATAAATAAAACTATCGCTTTCAAAGACTGGTGGTCTTTGCATAGATTGCCCTTCTAGATATTTGTCGGAATCTATAGATCGATCCAAGCTTTAAAATACAATATATTTTAAAATATTAAGTGACCTTGGTTCCTGATACCAATTGTGGAAACTAGAAGGGGGTTGAATAGTTTACCCGTTAATTGGTGTTTTAAAACTTTGCTTATAAAAATGTTAGATTCGTGTTTATGTGATATCAACTAACAATATGAACAAACAATATATCTAACTACAAACAACACAGTCACAACATAGATAGCAACTACAAGATATAAAATGACAGTTAAGAGATAAGAGATAGAATAATCAAACCACAACATCGAGAATTATAGTGGTTCGGCTACGAAGCTCTTCTTCGCCCTACTCCACTCCCCGAGTATCCGACTCGAGATTTCACTATGTCAACAAGCTCCCATTAGGCGAAGAAAACCGTTATACGTCGCTTATACAAATTTCCGACACTAAGCTAAATGTAATTTTTTACGTTGAACTAATTGTAATTTCATATATGAAATTAATGTTCAAAGTAGGGTGATATATGATGGAAAAAACTGATGATAATGATGAACTGATGAAGGGGTATGAGTGATATTCTGTGGGTTGGTATGTATTTTAGGGCATGATTCGGTGAAATAATGGGCCGAATATTATGACTCTTCTATGATGAGTTTTGCAAGTCTTCCTTGGTTAACATTTCAAATTCAAAAAACTTTTAACAATTATGGTCGAAAATTATGAGAGAAGATTTGACTAATTGCATTTTACTTTAAATAAATTTCAAGAGTTGCCAAATATGTATTATAGAGTTGCCGAAGTCAGTCTATTGCGTGTTTATGAATTCAATACTTTTTTATATGCTTTTAGTTTTCAAGAATTAAGTCAACGAGGTTCGTAACTCGCGCGTTGCTGCGGAGCGCACGAGACTAATTTTGCAACGGACCGATAACCCCATGTACTATTTGTTAGTCATTGGGACTCAGCTTGCAACGAACCGATAACCTCAGGGACTATTTCAGTGTATATATTAAACTTCAACATTTCTATAAAATCGTACGCACGTCATAAGCATTGCAATATTGGACTCGTTTTGTTCGCAATTCGACGATCTTTTCAGTGATATTCTTTTTCCGAATGAATAGATAGATATGTATTCCATATTTGATAAATAAAGTTTGTTATATAAAAAGTCGCAAATAGGTAAAAGTTAAAGGTCGATTTTGTAAGTTTTCGCATACTTGAGGGTGCGTTTTGGAATTATTATTATTTATTTATTTTACATCGTAAAATTTAAAAATTTTAATTGTAAAAACAGTTCCCTAAGGCACTGCTGTTTAATACTATGGTTATAATTTAAGAAAAAGGTCGTAAATTAGTCTTAAGATAACAAATTCCACTAAGTAATGATCCAAAACATGAATCTAAAAGCCCACACAATTTCCATAAATGTTTCGGTCGATTTACTCAAGTGTAAATTAGACATTGTCTCAAATTTTTTCCGAATTACAAATAAGCCCACTTTGATAGGCCCATGTGGTTTTCACTTTCCCGTTTTCCGTACAAGATAAAAAATTTCAATATCTTTTTTTGTTCGACAAATAAATTTCAAACGAGCTTAATAGCCCGTGCGTTGCCGCGAGACGTTGTTTTTTTCCGTCAGTAAATTTCATGAAAGCTGCAATGAATATATAGAGTCGACTAAAATGGGACAAATGAAAAAAATGGGACTTTTTTTAATAATGCATTGGATAGAAAAAAAGTTGTAATCGAGCACATAATTGCTATGCATGATACAATATTAAAGACTACAGGTGGATACATATTTGATACATATAAGTAGTTGATGCAGTTGTTTACAAAAGGTAGGCTGTTTTGTCTTGGTAAATATTCATAAATACATAGGTGCACATAGCTTGCAAAATGTAAGAACATATATGATTCACCTACTTTTCATGACGTAGTTTCTTCGTGGTTTCTTTTTCTTCAGTGCTTGTCATTTCTTTGTAGACTTCTCTTTTTGCAGTTGTTTTGGTCTCTGGGATGGCTGCAATTGTTTTGGGTGTGTGCTGAATGTGGCCTTCTATTGGTGGTATTGGCATACCTGTAGGAGCTTTTGTTGGTGTCATGGTCCTAGCATGTTTAATATTTTAGGGGCTGTTCCCGTTGAAGTAGATTGTGGTGTTGGCGGTATGCGTGCTAATGGTTTTTGCTTAAAAGGTTTGTCTTGTATTTCTAGTACGGGTACAGAGCTAGTTGGTACGGATCTTTGTTGGTGAGTTCATTGACCACCTCATTGGAATCTCGTGTCAAGGTATGTGCTTCAGGACTGAAGCAGGTAAGTGATGTTATTGTTGCGCCATCATCAATAGTTGCTCGGCTCGAGTTTTGACCTAAACGAGATAGGCTCGTTTATTAACTACTCGGCTCGAGCTCGAATAAACGTTTTTAAATTGGCTTGAGCTCGAACTCGAATATTTTGTTGTTGTTTGAGCTCGAGCTCGAAACTCGTTTAAGATTTTGCACTTTTATTTACTCCTACAATAAACTAAATTTCAAGCTAAAGACACTCGTATAAAAGATCGAATATCATAGGCTCGTTTATTATCTTAAGCTCGAGCTCGAAAGCTCGTTTACCATTATAAAAATTGTTTTAATGCTCAAACTAAATTTATGTAACTTGTAAGCTCAACAAAGCTTGTTTTGAAACACACAATTTATGTAACTTATAAGTTCAATGCTTAAAAGCATCTAAAGCTAAGTAAGTTTCAAAATAGGGTGGGGGTTTTGCTTATATAAATTTTTTTCCCTTAAAAGTTTTTCTTTTCAAGCAATGTGGGATAAATCTACTAGTCATGTCCTTCTTATAGTTTAACCTCTCTTGTTTTTTTTGATATTTCAAAGTTTATTTTTATTTTTTTGTCTAAGTATTTCTTGTTAGCAAAAAAAATAATCATATTTTATCTCTACTACTTATAAAAAGTGTAAGAAGAATTTTAGAACTTAAAACCCTTTTAAATTAAGTAGTAAATTTCCTAAAAAACTTCTTAATACCTCATACTACACCTTAAGTTTGATCTATGAATATATGCAATGACAACTTCTATTATCGAGATACTTGTAATTTATGAATCTATGTTATTTCAAAATTACTATTTGATTCATAAAATAATTGTATACTACTAGTTGAATATTTAACCAATCTACTTTTTAATATGTACATATAGAAACATATAATTTTTAGTTTGAAAAAAGACACATATTGATAGGCCAAGGCTTATTTGAGATACAAATGGCGAACTAGTCTATAGAAAAACTGTCTATATCGGTTAATACAATTATGTTCCACGCATCACTAAAACTATGCGAGTACGTATGCATATCAACGGGTTTTTTTAGCGACGCATAGATATAGTTGTGATATTATGCTTAAGTGTTTCGTGTAACGTTTATACATAAAACGTGTAAATATCAAGTATAATTGCAAAAAATTGTAACATACGATAATTCAACTTAAAGAAAAATTCTTAAAATATATCAAAGAACATATAAAAACATTTAGTGAAACTGAAAATAAAACATTTACATCAATTATGAGATAACTTAACAATGTACGTTATTCATCACATAAAACTTCTTGGTACACAATATTTGAGGTGTAGACTCTTTCTCAACCGAACTCTTTGACTGGATTCACTAATATCTTTGTAGTTCTACGTGATATCCATGTAGACAATGCAACATAAAGCTGGCTATGCGAGAAAACAGAGTCTGACAAATAAACACCCACATTTGGAATTGTTTCGCCTTGAGCTTTATTGATAGTCATCACAAATATAAGACGCACATGGAATTGTTTTCTCTTTAGTTTGAAAGGGAGCATGTATTCTTCAGATAGAGCAAGAGGAATTCTTGGCAAGAGCACTCTAACTCCAGCGTGTTGGCTGAAGTTTTACTTGACGAATAAGTGCATTTCTACTTATCTCATAATTGATGTAATGTTTTATCATTTAGTATATCATGTATCTTTTATATACTAAAAGAAACAATTGAAAATCTGTAAAACCTAACGGTTTTTAAGACCAGTCCAATCAATTGGACTGGCTGAACTATCAATTCAATAGATCAATCGGCTTGATGTTCGACATATTCAATATATAACATGTATACCATCATATAATACATGTACATGTTCATACTCCAGTTTAGCTTCTTTAGGTCTAAAAGATGCAGTTAACCTATCAGATAGAGTCATGCTTAAGCCCGTTCACGTCAAATTCTTCGACATTGTACTCCAAACTACTCTTTGGCTTATTCGGAGATCAGTGGAAGGCCCGATATCTTCAGAAAGGTTAACACTATTTAAAGGAAGTTGTAACTCAGGTTCACTTATTGGCTCAAAATCTAGTTCATGTATACGTTGTCTTTCTAAAGAGTTACCTCGCTCTGTGGTTTCATCAATGACAATGTTCGATCCATGAGTTGTAGCAAAGTCGTGACTCTCTGCGAAGTTGCCAGCGTCACCTACAGCAGCAAAATCCCCGAGGACGTGATTATCAAATCCACATACCCGACAGGAATCCAAGTGACATTATGCATTGCCTTTTGGATGGAACACCTTGTTCTAAGATCATAAATTAAGTTGTAGTACACATTCCAAAAACTGCTTTAGCATCGAACAATTTAAAGAATGATTTGACTTAGTAAATAAAGGTCACCTTTGAGGACAAAACTATGGACTGATAGCTACTTGGCCAATCCAATGTACAACTATCTGTGAGTCTGAACATCCTATTACGCAAACCTAAAATAGAATCAACAATTTTTCACAAAAAGTATTTAAATAACTACACACCGAATTTGGCACATGTAACCCTTTACAAAGAAAGATAAGAGACCAAACATTGTGTACCCTTTTATAAATGGAACCCGGTGAGCAGACTTAGACCTTAAATTAAAATCACTGAAGCTTGGGATCCCTACAACTATAGATGAGATTCCATCTAATTTGGTAGCTTCTCTAAATTGACAACACCTGAAATAAAACATTTGCACTTTTCAGAGACCATAACTGAGATAAGAGCAAAAGGCACGTAAGGTGATGCTAAAACTATGCATGACACTAAATAACACTTACTGGTGGGAACCTATTCTGTGCACTTGTTACCATCTAGGACGCAACGCGGGATATCAGATATGTGCACCAACTTTAAAGTAAACACATTAAGCTTTTTTACCTATAAATATTCCTAGAGAGTGGAAATGTAAATTTTAGCCGTTAATTAAAAGTGTAAATACCGAACAACTAAATTACCGCGTGCACCTGTGGAGGATGTATGCGCCTGTGGATGTTGCTGAGGCAAGAGATTTTCACTCCTTACCATCGTTCCACTTTCCGCGTCCTGATTGACTTTGTCCTTTCGGGTAATCTAGAAAAAACACATAAGAAATAATAAAGTTACAAAAAGTTAAAACATACTAAGGAAAAACTGTTACATTGAGCTAAAGGTCTTACTTATGCTTTCCTTTTGCGCGTTAACTTTACGTGATTAAAGCAACTTCTTTAATTTTCAGTAAGCACCTTTGGGTGTACGAACGGAACAAAAAACAAACGCGCACGTAACCAACAACTTCGTCCGTCTCCCTTTGAAGAACCTGTGTTTCAACAAATTAAACCATCATTTTTGAGTTTACTCTTTGACATCAATCCAAAATTAGTTCAGATACAAAACCATATTAGAACTTACTTGTGTTTGGACGAAACTGGTCCTCCTACTTCACCTTCCATAAAATAGCTAAAAAACATACTAAATTATTCATCTTAAGCAATTCATCAATGCAATAAAAACTAACCCAACAATTACATAACTCTAAAACCAACCCACTTATATTTTTCACAGTCCAGACACCTTCTGAAGCTGGAGAAACCCAAAAATACCCAGTTGTTAAAAAAGATCAAAAAGTGTATTAGAAAGGTTTTAAGCAAATGGGTATTGCTTACCCAAATTTACCTGTGTTTTATTTTTTTAATAAAAGAATTTGTTACAAAATTCAACACAGAGACAGAAAATTAAAGCACATACCTGCAACACCATCCCCACCAAAGAGCTCAAAGAAACAACATCTAATAACCCCTAATTCATTGCAAACGTATCGAGTATCTTTGGGCACATAAATCCCTCTCAAAATCAAACCCAGTATGTGTTATGGTGAATGTAGAAATAGATAGAAACAAGCATGATTACCCGCGCGTTGCTGCGGGGCGTTAATTCTCCGCGCGTTGTTGCGGGGCGTTAATTAATTTTTTTTTTGCGGGTTTATTTTTTCGGTCTCATGTTTAATAGTTTGTTTTTTTTCTTATATGGGCTTATGTGTTGGGCCTCATGTTTAAAGGTTTTTTTGGCTATACGGTTTTTTTTAATATAATTTTATGGGATCACGTGTACCTTAAACGATGTCCGCGCGTTGTTGCAGGGCGGTTTTTTTATTATTATTTTGTGCAGGTTTTTTTTCGGTCTCATGTTTAATATTTTGTTTTTTTCTTATATGGGCTTACGTGTTGGGTCTTATATTTAAAGGTTTGTTGGATATGGGTTGTACGTTTGTGACCCCTGTTGATTATTTTAAAGTTATTAGGTATCGAAGATATTTCTGCGGGTATTTTTTGATCTGAATAAATCGATACTTTTGTAATATATTTTTTTTCTTACTAAAAAGCACTGTGGTTAAATTTATTATTATTTTTTTGGCCGTGTAATATAACAATTTCATGTATCAATTTATTTGGGCCTTGTGGTTAATTCTCATTTTGGGCCGTGTGGTTAAATTTTTTTGGCTGCGTAATACGACGTCGTTGACGTCGTTTCAACCGAAATATAGTATATAGATATAATTCAGTGGGAGCTGTGTGGGGGAGGTGAAGAATGAAGACTCTGGAAGCCTCCGGCTTATCATACAACGAATATAATGACACTATCATAATTGGGTCAAGTGGATTAACATATAGGCTGGGCTAACATACATGGGTTGGACCATAAACAGTTGTTTACGTGAACAGTAAACAACATCTCTAATGATTATATATATAATGCAATAAAAAAGTTTTAAAAATTAAGGGTGTGTTTAGTTGGGGAAAAATATCCCATTTTTTCAGGAAACTTTTCATTTGAGAATGGAAAAAACTAAAAACTTGTTTAGTTGCACTTTTTTCCAATATTTTTCAAAAAACAAAAAATTCTCATTTTCTAAATTTATATGGAAAAATAGAAAACCACAATTTACTATTCTTCATTTCTTTTTTCCCTAACAAAATAAAACGTAAATATAACTCAAACCAAATAAAACGTGAGTGCCAATATTCTAACCCTATCTAGAGGTGGCAAATGGGTCGGTTTGGGTCATGGGTCTAATGGGTCATGGGTCAAACAGGTCATGTTTTAAAAATGGGCCTAACGAGTCATGGGTCAAACGGTTTGGGTCAGGTCGACCCACTAAATTACGGTGTTTTCATACATTTTTGAACGTTTTATACGTTTCGTCAGTCTTTTTAAGCTTTCGTCGGTTTTTTCCCTTTTTTACATTTTCATCCGATTTCTTATGTTTTCGTACGTTTTTTTACATTTTCGTCAGTTTTTTTACGTTTTCGTCCGATTTCTTACGTTTTCGCCCGTTTTTTTAAGTTTTCGCCCGTTTTCTTACGTTTTCGTGTGATTTCTTACGTTTTCGTCTGTTTTTTTACGTTTTCGTATATCTTTTACGTTTTCGTCTGATTTTTTACGTTTTCGTCCGATTTCTTACGTTTTTGTCCTTTTTTACGATTTCCTCCATTTTTTTACGTTTCCGTTCGTCAGATTTCTTACATTTTCGTTCGGGATTTTTACTCGTCCGTGTGTTTCTTCGTCACCGTTTTTTTTTATATCTCTTTTTCGTATCGGATTTTTTCGTTCTTGTCTCATTTTTTACATTTACAGCTCCCCGTTTTCGTGTTTTGTTTTTTTTTCTTACGTTTTTTTTGGTTACCAAATATTTTCGTTTTTATTTTTACGTTTTTGATCTGGATTTTTTTTTTTTTTAAAACGAATATAATAAAATAATTTAATAATATAAATACATATTTAACGTAAAAAAAACGAAGTAATAAAAGATATACAGAAGAAGACACAAAAAGAAATGGGTAAAATATAAAAAAATTAAAAAAGTAAATAAAAAATTTTTATTGTATTAAAAAGGTTTAAAAAATAACAAAACAAAAGAAAAACGTCCCCAAATACGGAATTGAAATGGAAAACGGAAACGTGCGGAGAATCGGACGAAACGTAAGAGAGAAATCGGACGGAAAAACTTTAGAATGTCGTCACGAAAGCGTAAAATAACAGCTCACACGATCATACGTAAGAAAATCGGAAAGGAAACATGTAACAAAAAAAAAGAAAAAATAGGAAAAGAAAATGTAAACAAATAGGGTACGAATCCGGAAAAAAAAAACCGGTACGGAAAACGGTAAAAAAAAAAAAAAAAAAATATAAAACGTAAAAAAAAAAAAAAAAAAAAAATAAACGAACGAAAACGTAAGAGAAATCAGGACGAAAACTAAAAAAAAACAGAAGAAAACGTAAAAATAAAAATGTAAAAAAAAATATAAATAAAAAATAAAAAAAAAAAAAAAAAAAAAAAATATGAAAACGTTTTAAAAAAAAAAAAGACGAAAAAGGTAATTAAAATAAAAATTAAATTATAAAACAAACAGACGAAATACGTTAAAGTAATCTAGGACGAAAACGTTAATAAAAAAAAAAAAATAAAAAAAAAACAAGGCGCAGGAAAACGTATTTAAATTTAAAAAAACGGGCATTATTTATGAAAATCGGATGAAAACATAAAACCAGATACGAAAATCTAAGAATTCGAACGAAACACGGAACGAAAACGATCCCCCCCCCCCACCCCCACCCACCCCAAACCACACCCCCGAAACCGTTATTGGTAATTGAGATTTTATATATGTTTCGGTAATGTTAATTTCGAGTATACTCAAATTAATTTTGATTGTTTTAAATATACACGAGATTAGTACAAGGACGATATTGTGTAAGTTGTATTTTAAAAAAACAGTTGTTTCTTTGCAGCCCATTGACAAGTGATAATTTGTAATGATAAAAGTGAGGAAACTTGTTTTCGTTTCACAAAAAATAGCCTTTTGTTTTATGCGATATATCACAAAAGTTGAAGCCGGTTTTAAACATCTTAAAGCGATGGAAATTTCAGATACATATTGCAAACGTATCTTATACTACTATAAATTTTTTAATTTTTTTTTGAGCAAGTGTATAATTTTTTTATATATTCAAAAAAAACCAATTTTTAGGTTAGTTCTAAAAATTATCGAAATGTGCCCCCTCGATGAAAAATTTCTTGGCTCACGCCCT
Organism: Tanacetum coccineum; assembly: GCA_026074375.1. NCBI lineage: Eukaryota > Viridiplantae > Streptophyta > Magnoliopsida > Asterales > Asteraceae > Tanacetum > Tanacetum coccineum. Next base: position 6,629 of record BQNB010107449.1, on the reverse strand, counting down.
TCTTAAATTGTTATTTTACGTCACATTTCTTTGAAAAAGTTGAATCTTGTGAAACAGCAACTGATAAAAGGAAAGTATTCACTCAATAGGCAACTCTATTAATACAAGGATACTAGGACTTGAAAATTCAAAGTCTTTTAAGAGCGTCTTAGAAAGTATGGAAATCATGCGCTGGCAAACCTTCTCTGTACACGGCCTGGCACTTATCAATTTTCACGTGATGCATATGGAGCAACTGCTTCTCAATGTATATACATTCATCTATCAAAGGAAAGAATATAATAATCTATATGTTGCACACTCACATTAATCTTTTTCATTAGCCTGAAGATTTTGTACTCCCTCTAAATCAAATCAATGCTTTCCATGACCTGCGTCATTCCTAAAAAAATGGTCAAAAAATGAAAGAGTCTGTTCTCTTAATAAACACTGTCAGAACCTCAACGATATTTATTTATTAAACAAACACCAATTCCTCTTGTGTTTAATTCAATTCTTTCTTTTTATATGATGTTAAGTGTTTTTCCACTAATGTTCTTAATGGGTGGGAGAGGAGGTTTTGATTTGTGTGTATGGAAATTTAGATGAATTAAAGGTGTTTGAGACCACCACTCACCTTATTTGAGGCATTAGTGAAAAAAAGAAACCTCCCCTTAGTCACTATATACAGATTAGCTTCCCTAAGTATTATTTATACAAAATAAGTTCCCTAACGTTCCTGACTATAAATGGCGGTGGGGTAAAGGCATAATGCACTGATATTCCCAAGTTTCTTAACGATCAAGCTTTTGTCCTGGGGTCCGGTAGAAGAATAGGTTTAACAGCTATGTGTCTGGTTACAATTTTTTTAAAAACTCTATGAGGCAGAACTATCAAAATACCATAACATTTTAGACATCATCTGGTCCATACCTAATGATGTCCAGGATATGCAAAATGTAGTAATTTATGCGTATGCAGCTTCTAGAACATTTGGTTACTGTCATAAATCACCTTTTAACTCACCACATTCCATCTTATATTGCATACATCGAAAAGTTATAGTGTCTAAAAGTCAACATATTTTATGCTTTCACATAATTGTGGGAAATTCTTTTGTAACATAAAAAAAAATGTGTAAACCAACCTACTCAAAAAAACGCGAGTAGAAATAAGCTCTCTCTGAATTTAGTTATGGAAACCCAAATTGGAGACTAATCATGGGCAAAATGCTTCCCATCATCCTATAACTCGAAGGCAGAATTTCGCGGTATTCGATTATTGTGGTTGTACGCTTATTCGATGCATGATTTTGGTGTTTCACACTTAAACCTATTCTTCCTCCACGATCTAGGCCAAGTTAAATTAAAATAATTAAAAAATGTCAAAATTTGATTTGTTTACTGATATATGATAAATATTTGCTTATAGAAATGGTAGTTTATACATCATGTACATCAAAAATAAAAAAAATAGACGTGGGGAAATATGAAAGCTTATAAATGAGGTATGATTATAATTAAGATGCAACTCGCATTGCTAGTAATCCGTATATTTTAGAACTTGGTTAATTCCTACCCCTACCCTCCTAAACAGAAACCCACATTCACTATAATGGGGGTCCTGCATCAGCAATAACAAAGCATTCATTGAAAATGGCAAATGAACATACTACTTATAATGGCATTGTTCATACTTGCCTTTAGAACCCAAATTTGCCACTGAATTGTTGTTGTATGTAGTGCAACCGTCAGTCGGTAAGTTGTTCTCAATACCTAATAGTCAAAGTCGATACGCAAAAGCTAATAAGGATACCTTTGCCTAACAAAGCATACAAAAACCGATAAGTACGTAACACATAACAGAAACGTACACAAATTAACTTACCTCTTATACCATCATAAGGTATACAATCACTGTTGACAAACGCGCCAGAAGTGCCCATGCCATTGATACATGTGGGGCAATGTCACCTGTGGAACATCCGCACTCACCGAGTCGAAATCAACAGTCCAATAACTTTATCCCATGTACTACTTTTACAAAACGAAAATCAACATATGACATCAATATTCACAGCTTGCGCAAATGAACACGTGATGCGATCAATATTCACAGCTTGCATATCAAAATCTTCACACCCACGTGCCTGCAAATATTTACAGATGAATAAACATTAGCCATTTAGAGGGTGTTTGGGATTGCTTATCAAAAATAGATTATTCGTTTTGAAAACGGATAATCAGATAATCAACTGTAGCAAAACGTGGTTTTGAAAAATGGTGTTTGGATTAAATTATGTTGTATGATATCGTAATAATCAGATAATCAGTTTTTAAAGTGTTTGGCAAATTAGATAACATCACATATTAATGAGTAAAATTACCAAACAAAACATCTTTCCATTTTATTAGTTTAAAAAAGTGACATTTTACTAGTTTAATACTAGACTTGATACTTCTCACCTTGTTATTATCAAATTTTTATCTCCATTATCCACCACATATATCATTCTTATCTCCTTTCAATCTTTCATCCTTGATAACATTTAATATGTTCCAAGAAAAATCATCCATACAGTTTGTTTAGAATTAAACAAACGAATGCCAAGAAAACCTATGTGTTAGATATTAGAAAAAGACTCGGTCACCCCGTGTATTTTACTGTTTATTATAGCTCGTAGTTTAATAGTTAATAGTATGATTTTCGATTTTAAGTCGGGTACTAATACCCGGTATATTGTAAGAACTATATATAGCCTCTTCCAACTTTGGAAGAGGTAAGCTAGTCATTTATTTTCTTTTCATATAGAAACACATTTTCTCTCTCTAGAAAACTCTCTCATGTGTTTCTCTCTCTAGAAACTAGCCAAATCCAAGAATCGACCCCGTGTTATGATATATGATATACCACAATTGGTATCAGAGCTTATGGGATGATTAGATCGTGTGTATGTGCGATTTCTTGCTTGTTTTAGATCGAAAAGTGTACCATTGAAGGCTCCTAGCTCATTTTTGAAGTTCTCTGAATTTTTAATGTTTGTATTGATAAAGTTTGGGTGTTTTTAGTTGCTATTGCCTTATGGTACTGTGTTGTGCAAAAGAAATCAAGCAAAATCATTTAAAAGGGTGATTTATAAGTGATTTTGTGTGATAAAAGTCGTTGTTCTTCGTGGAGGTTTGCCAGAATTTCTTCATAGCGGTTTGCGTAAAAAGAATATTTTATTTAGTAGGTGACCAACTGTCTGACACACGGTGGGTTGCTTTGGCGGCGAGTTGCTTAACATCGCGGCGAGTTGTTCACACGGCGGCTTGCTTTATTGTAATAGGCAGCGGTTTGAACAGGTTGACAACGGTTTGAATATCTTAATAGCAATTATCTAAAAGAAGCTACGTCGGTTTGAACAATAGGCGGCGGGTTGCTTGAAATTGCAAACGGTGGTTTGCCTCACTAAACCAGCGGCAGGTTGCTTTTATTTCATCGCGGCGAGTTGAGCTACTATTTAAGCACTTTGGAATTTATTTAAACTTGGGACTTAATATCACTATAAAACAAATACATAAACCTCACCACTTTTAACGTATACTCACTAATCATTGATCGATCAATACATATCATATCATAATAAAACAAGATGTCTAGTATGTCAGAAGATATCCAGTGTGCCGGTTCTGATACACGCCCACCAATGCTTGATAGAACAGACTTTGAATCTTGGCAACAACGTATACGTCTGTACTGTCTGGGAAAGGATAATGGAGAGAATATAATGAAGTCCATTAATGAAGGTCCATTTCATATGGGAACGGTCTCAGATGTTATTGCTGCAGGAACTGAGGGTGCAGTTCAACAAGGTCCAGTACGTGCTAGAGTCCTTAACGACCTTTCAGCTGAAGAAAAGGAAAGGTATAAAGCTGACATTCGTGCAACAAATATCCTACTTCAAGGTATACCAAAAGACATC
>BQNB010107448.1:0-21058 GCA_026074375.1 Tanacetum coccineum | reverse complement strand
AAAGCGAACGCGTAAAACTCTAAAAATAAATAATGGAATTAATTGAGTCGGGAAATAACCTGAAATAATGGATTGTTACAATATGAAACTAAAAGTCTCTCTGGACAAAAGAAGGGGTAATACCTTTACATCATCTAATTGTGCTCGAGTCTCTTGCAGTAAAGCCTCCTTTTCTGATGCTTGCTTTTTCACTTGATCTAGAATGGAGCTATTTCGCTTCTTGAAGCTTCAGCTGAGTTCAAGGTTTCATCTCTCTCTCTTTGAAGATCCTCCACTTTTTCCCTTGATTCAGCCAATTCTTCCTTGTCCTTTGTCATAACTGCATCGGAAAATAGGGATAACCCGCCACCGCCTCCTTCATGCACGTTGCCACCATTTTCCATGCATTTCTTCCCGGGATTGATCCAGCATTGCTACTTTTTTCTTCAGTCATCTGAAAAGATCATAATATAGTCATGTAACAAGCAACTACACCATTGCTAAAAGCCTAAAATCATCATACAAGATAATGATATTCCAACTATGCTAAAATCTACCATACTCAACATGCTTCGAGATTATACACCTCTAAGTTATTAATTAATTCACAAACAAGGGATTCATCTAATAGGTAAAGCTACGCTACTGCATTTTTCTCCTAACCTGAAACTAATAAGAAGAGTATTAATTAAGTCTAAAGAAACAGAAATGTTAAACCTTCCAACTAACAAAATTCTCATAATCCAATCAATGCCAAGTAAAACAAAATAACAAGTTTCATCATAAATTCAAAATATCAAACTAGACTGCACATTGATACATTCCAAATTTCCAATGTGAAAAAAAATACCTTAGTGATTGAAGGTGTCTTGGTTTTATTCCACTCTTTTTGACAACCGCCAGATTCAGTGCACCACTTTTTTCATTAAGTTTGTCAAAAGCAAGCTTTCCTTCCCGGATTTCATGAATTACAAAACGCAAGCCTGTTTCAGCGTTGTGATTTCAGTATCCTTATTTTTCTTTGCTCTCTCTATCTAGCTTTTCTTGCAACTCCTTAATATCGGCTCCAATAACCGGCTCTTCAATATTGTGTTTCTGAATGTCTTTCTGATTTTTTCCCTCTTTTCTCGAGCTTGCCTATTTCCATTCTTGTAACTCTTTCAAACAAGCTTTGATAACACTTGCATCAAACCCATGACTTGCACTTAAAAGATTGAAAGAGAATAGATGACTTTGCAAGTCATGGGTTTGATGTGAGTGCTATTAAAGCTCGTTTGAAAGAGTTACAAGAATGGAAAGTCAAAATAGGACAGCTCGAGGAAAATAGGGAAAAAATCAAGAAAGACATTGAGAAGCACAATATTAAAGAGCCGGTATTAAAGCCGAAATTAAGGAGTTACAAGTAAAGCTAGACAAGAATGAAAGCAAAGAAAAATAAAGATACTGAACGCTGCAATCAAGCTTGCATTTTGTTATTCATAAGATTTTGCTTTTGACAAACTTGATGAAACAAGTGATGCATCGAATCACTAAGTTCCAAAAACGTGGCCATTTAGGATAGTCTCTGATCTGGGTCACATTTAATAGCATCACTTGTACAAAATGTTGTCTCAAAAGCCACACTTTTCACCATTGAAAGAATACAAACATGATTTGCGTGAGGGTTTAGCCATTTCTTACATGGAGTGATTTTATACTCCCTCCGGCCCAAAATAAGTGTCCAGTTTGACTTTTTAGAGTCCAACTGGTTCAACTTTGACCTTAAATATATTCTTTTGTGTTATATAATAGTTGATGAAAATTATACCAATGAAAAATACACTTTAAACCCCAATCTATTCATATATTTTGCATCAAATATTATATAACACAAAAACAGATATGTAAGGTCAAAGTTGAACCGGTTTGACTCTGAAAAGTTAAACTGAACACTTATTTTGGGGCGAAGGTAGTATTTGGTTTGTAGAATTTCAAAATTCATCCCGTGGACACAATTGCAAACACTTTGGAAAGAGTAGTAGACTTGCATAGACACGGTTCGATGTGAGTTTTGTTAAAGCTCGTTTGAAAAGGGTGAGCTCGAGGAAAGGAGGGAAAAAAATCAAAAAAGATCTCGAGAAGCACGATATGCAACCTAACTCCAACACTGGTTATCTTCCCTTCTTTCCGTTCTGAGTGTTGTCATCCCCTAAAATGTTTCCTATTAAAACAACCAACAAACCAAACATAAGCTAAATTAGTCCAAACAGTATCATAAGTCTATTTTTTTAGTCCTACAACATAAGCTCCTTAGAAGATTAGTTACTGTTTTGTTAACTAGTGTCATGTAGAGAATTATCCAAAAAAGTTATCTATAGTTGAAAGTTGTCTCCTCACTAGCAATGGTGAATCATAAACTTTAGGGCCCCATTTTTCTTTTTAGTGTGCCCAAAATGGAGTACATAGAGTGATTACCTTTATAGTTAACTTTTCAATACAAACTAACCAATTGTTTATGCACAAGTATGAAGCATTGCACTTCATAGTTACAGTCACTATTTTGTGGAAACTATCCATGTAAATGTGTTTATTTTCTTACATTTACTCAAGAAATAGGGTCTCCTTGTAACAAAAAACCAAGAATAATGCTTCAAAATTTTAGGGTGCACTTGGTTTAAATAAAGTAATGAAAATGGCAAAGGGTATATTAAGGAATATGATGGGTTATTTCATTGCATAGATGTTGCTTGGTTGGTTTATACAATGAACCATTACAAACACACACATACTTGTTTTTTTAAATATTTCCTAATCCTTATATTATAAAAGAGTGAGTTTTGGGTTAATCAATTCACAATGTTAATGACCTCGGCCCATTAAAAGCCAGCCTCTCCATTTGCCTTTCATTGAATATACCATACGATTAATTGTTGCTGTTACAAAATCAAGCCATGGAACATTACTTTGTATAGCCTATGATTCTCCCCCATTAAAACTCATTATGATCAACCATTCATTCCACCGGTTCAGTACCCTCAATTATGATTTAAAACACGATACTTCTATTTCTAAACTCAGCTTTGTGGTATGATCCATCATATTAATGCAACCCTTCAGTTGCAACCATGAATGAAGTTACAACAACAATTAATGGGGAGTATAATTAATTGTCGGTTACAAAAAAACCAAAAGACTAGTCACCATAAAAAGTTTTCCTGCAAAACCTTTTTGTACTAATGGTGGAAATATGTAACGTAAACCCACCAATATGCTGGAGATCGGTAGTTGCACAAGTAAGATTGGATTCAAATACTGTAAGTTGTATATCATGTATTGTTGTTTAATTTTTACATTTGTTTTGATTATTTTACATTCTTGACAAATTCTTATCTTTGCATAGTAGGTGTTTGATGAAATGCTTAAAAGGAAATTTTTTATTTTTTGATGAAAGCGACACAACCTATGGTCACCTTGAAGTTCTGATATAATATGAGGTCAGTATTTTAACATTTAACTTAATTTTAGTAGATGTTGCTAGATTTGGTAAACTCAACTATTATAAATTGTAAGATTGTTTCATAAAGCTTTTAACAATTATGAACTTAGTTGTTTGTTGCTTCATTGAGGACATCGTCAAGATGTAGCAAAAATTACTGATTTGTGGTTGCAAATGTCTGTGGATTATGAAGATGAATGAAGGCGACATACTTGAGGAACAAGTGATACGCGTGATATGCGAGGATGGCGAGATACGCGTGAATGCTTAGATACCAGTTGCAAGGTCGTAGGAGGGAGTATATTAAGGTTGGTCTGCATTGCTGTAATGAAGGTAATAGTAAGTTGATTTGTCATCCAAACACCTAATATGCCAAACATTAGTTTTTTCCTTGAATTTTTCTAGACCCAATAGGGTTTTAAGCTTAATGGCGTATGCATTGCTTTTAGTAAAGTTGCAAACTTTTGACAAAATTTATGTGCCCAGCTTTATGGTTTAACCAGTAGATGTAATCAAACAAATGATGTTTTGGGATATTGCGTTTTGTTATAGCAGAAGCATATGCAAACACTATCTTCTGCATTGTGTTTTGTTACATTTGATTATTTGATTCTGCTTATTTAAAAAAGCATAAGAAGATTTAGTTTCGATCATATTTGCATAAACCAAAAGCAATTTTTTATATCAGATTACGATTTGACATAATGACAGAATGGAAGATGATGAAACATAGAAGGTACTTACGAGGTGTCATAGCTTTAAATGCTCTCCTGGTGCAGCCATTGTAGTTATGCCGAGAGCGTCTGAGTTGTATATTAAATGATTATTATATCAATCGCTTGCTGATTCCTTCTATCAAATGTTATAAGTGTCATTTTGCGGCACCGAACCTCAAACACATACAAACCCCGTATGTAAGAATATGCTTTTACAGTTCACACTTTGGATGCCGCAACTAGGCCACTGACTGCACTCAAATAAATGCACACGGTGCACCATTTGTTTTGTTGTTTGTTCATACACACACAGTTTACTTACTTTATATGTCTGATGGACTGGGATGTTGTTCATTCTGAAACTTTATAATCAATTGTATAGGTTGTCTCGAGGACTACTGTAGAAGGGCTGCCCGAGGGCTGGATAATAGAAATCAGAACAGGAAAACGCAAAGGCGCGAATAGAAAGGATCCGGTAGGTAATACTCCATTTTGAGAAAGCCATTTTTTAATAATAACCTGTTCCTTATTATGCAATTATATGTCTGATGGATTGTCGATCTATGCAGTTTTACCTAGGCCCGTCGAGTGACGACACCTTCTTTTCAGAAAAGGATGCTTTGGGATAGCTGGAATTTGGAGCTGTAAGAAAACATGTTATCAAATCAGCGAGAAGGAACGGATAGGACTGTAAGTTCTCCTATGTCCTAACACTTATCCAGTTGCATCAAAAATAAAAACAGATTCGTAGTTTCTTATGCAAGTTTGTTTACCATTTGTTACGAAAGGTAAATTCGAACTGAAGTAGCGTATGAATATGTGGGCAAAATTTGTAACACTATTTGATCTCCAAATGATCACTATATCTCTCTAACAAACCTTAAAAGATATGCCGACCATTTTAAATGTAAATGTATATAAGTAGTGACGAGGTTATGCCATAATTAGCTTAAAAGAAGTTTTTTTAGAAAAAAATATTTTTAGGCCATCGTAAACAAGAAGATAACTAACCTGTGTAGGCTTAATTTTTCAATTTTCACATCTAATATTTATCGCTATATCGTATAATACATATAGGTCAAAAATGTTGACTTTTTAGTCTTCAACTCTTACATATGGTGGACGACCACATCAAACATGAAAGTCCTGTAAGTATGATTTCTATAAATTTTCTTACTCAAATACATGTTGAGAGTGAAACCAACGTCACTGTGTTGGATATCCAGGTACAACAAACTACATGGTAAGAAAATTTCAAATATTAGTTCGTATTGGAAAGTACTAAGTGCTTGCTCTCAAAACAGATGTAACCTGTTATATGACTCATTCTATGTGTGTTGCGGCAATAATTACGTATCTTTACTTTTTTCTTTTTCAGTGCAACTGAAAATGGAGCCACGGCTATCGAATACAGATGTGATCCTTGCAAAATCTTGGCTAAGTAAAAATGGAACCGCAGCAGATTCAAAGTGTTCTAAGCCTAATTTTTAATGTTATACATACCCACATATACATACCGATACAACATTGTTTTCAAGTGGAATGGGCAAAGGGCTTTAGCTCCTGTTAAAGCACGTATGCTGATATAAAGCCTGGCAGCATCATTCCACACCAGCTTGAAATTGAGACGGTCGTTGATATGCCGGTTTTTGGAACGGTAACTTGATATCTTGATAAAAAGAGAGATCCCCACACCCAAGGTATGCAGTGGTTACAGTTACTATTTTGTTCATAGATATTCTCACATCAAGTTAGTATTTAGATCTACACCGTCTATGTATAGAGGTCACGTCATGAGGTGGCTTCGAAAAGGTATGACATTTGATCCTATACTATAAATAAAAAGTATGCAGATACTCAGCATATTGTATGAGCTATGCAACAAATAAAATTAAAATTACTGTAGGTTGCGTTGGTGTCCAGTTAAGCTATAAGTTGTACTTGATCGTGATTGTTTATTGTAGCTCTCAATCTGAACTTACTAACTTTTTCGCCTGCTGCTCTGTAGGTTTGGTATCGTGCCTGCTATATTTTCTGTTCTTTTACTAATTAGGTGGAGTTCCAGGAATCGGGAAAACACAACTCCGGTATAACTTAGCATTTGACTTTTTTGGTAGTTTTATTAATGTTCCTTATCGTATTGCTAACATAAGATACAAAATTCAACTTGCAGTTCTTTTTTGGTAGTTTTATTAATGTATTAAATAGTGTTCAAGACAAGTTAATGCCCTATTATGGATCTTAGTAGACAGGAGGATGGATTAAGGTAGATGCACATCATGGTGTTGTTAGTGTTTTTTTAGCTGAGCATTTGGAAACACTTGACAAGAGGTTAGAGTTGCTACATTTTTAGAATATTCTTTTTGGTTGATACTTTTTCTTTTTTGGCCAATATCTTTCTGAATATATTATAGATACAGGTTTATTTGAACCAGCAATTGAGCCGACGGTTGTTCATGCATTGTGCAAGAATAGCGTTTGGTTGGTTGTTTGTTCATCAAAGACACGATAGTTGAGAATGTGGTTGAAAGTAGTGTTAAACCTCAAAGTCGGGAATGCAGTAACTTGCTAAATCATTTGCCAGTAGTAGGCGTTATGAATTCTGGAATGTGTTCATGTGGGGATTAAAACCATAGATTCGGAATGTCCACTTTCATCAGGTTTTTCCTCCGATTCATTTGTTTGATACAGTGTTCAAATGAAGAAAGTGGCTTAACAATCCAATTTTGCCCATAGACTAAGCCCGGTGCAACGCACGGGTGTCGCCAAGCCTCGTACAAAAAATTAACATGAATCTATTATAAATTCTAATTTAATACATGCATTAATTCTGTGATTATTACACATATAAAAGTCCTCGTAATACTGGTAAACATTAAAGGTACCAACTTTTTAATTTATGCATATACATACGTACAAGATCATGTAAACATATTTTGTAAGAGTACATATTATATAAACTTATGTAATGATACTCAAAATTTTTGTATGATGAAACAAATTTGTCAGTAACTATAAAATTCAAGTTCAAAAATTTATTATGTGTAAATATGATTTTTATACAGTTAGAATCTTGTCGAAAAAATAAAAGGACTACCAAAAAGAGCATAAATTTAGGAGGCTTGATCATGGGGTAAAAGGTGGTTAAGTAAGTAATCAATCTCCAATACCCCCAAACTAAATACCCCCAAACTAGAGAGGAATTGTGGATTACCCAATAGTGGGTAATGGCTCATTGCATTATAGCAAACCAACAATCATTAATCATTACCTTTGTCATTCCTTACCCAATAATACCTCTAACAATTGTGCCTTCATTAGTCAAAGTTATACTCTATCAAACTAATAAAACTACTTACTGTGGTTATCATTTCGGTGGTTGTCATTCCTTCTTCTGCTTCTTCTGCTAGAGGCCCATCTATAAGTAAATGGGTCAACAATTGCACCTCTAATCAACTCACAACAGTCAGAGGTCCTTTAGATGGTGTGGTGAATAAGGAGCATCAGAGACTGTTGTTAGTATCTGTGGAATTTTTATCGGCCAATTCCTCCTTAGGTGGCTGCATGATTAAGAAGCAAATTATATACACATACTGTTGAGTAAATTTAGTTTTAGTATTAAAAGAATTAGCCCGTCAAGAAGGTCACCTTCATCTCAACATATTTGTGTCCTACTTTTATAGAAACTCACAGTCAAATACTATCGAAATGAAACATGAAACCCTAAAAAATTTAAAACCATATTTTAACGTATAAATTAAAATTTAAAAAAAAATCAAAACCCTAAGATTTTTAATACCATCAGTCATTAACCAATGAATTAGGCTATGTAATATTTGCTCATAACAATATACTTAGCATATAATTAAATCATAAATAATATGAAAAGAAGAAAGAATAATTAAAGTTTGCACCTTCTTTCCGTCTGCCTTGGTCCCCTTTTACCATCTTAGGTTCATGTCTCTCTTGCACATCTTTCTTTCTTTAAATGTTCATTCGGTTGTGTCATTGATTCCAATTAAGGTATTTTTTTATTTTGTTGCTTTGTATAAGTTTTATGATGTTTTAGTGTGTAAGATTTTGAAAATGGTGTATTGCATGTAGCGTTTGGAAGTGATTCTAGGTTTTTTTACCTAATTTTGTTAAATTGGTGCAGGTTGGAGCTTCAGTTTATGTTATTCGATATTTATTAAGGGCATGTTTGGGTCGTTGTTGATCTTTGTAAGTTTTATGATGTTTTATGTGTATACGTTTTTGTATAGGTTTTAGTGCATGTGGTATTTTGAACTATTTTCAAAAAAATTATGTTATTCGGTTACATTGTTGCAGATATGGTTTCCGCTTTGTCGTGTTTTGGTATCTCATATTTGAAGGTTGATGTATGGGTATAATTTCTAATTTTATAAGTTGTGTAAAAGATGAGGTAATAACTTTTGATTTTATAATTTCTGATTTTATAAGTTGTGTATAAAATGAGTTAAGAAATTTTGATTTCTGTTTCAAGCTATTTATGGGTATAACTTCTGATTTTATAAGTTGTCTATAAGGTGAGCTAAGAATTTTCTATTTCTATTTGAATCTATATGTGGGTATAAGTTCTTAATTTATAAGGTGTGTATAAGGTGAGTTAAGAAATTTTGATTTCTTAATTGTTGCATGCTTTTTACGTAATATTATTGGATTAATGTATTTGTCTTTGTGTTCGTTTAAGTCTCTTGATAAGTATGAAATGTATTTGTGGGGTTATGTGTGTGTGTTTGTGGTTTGTTTAAGCTTGTTGTCGTGTTTTAGTGCTTCATGTTTGAAGCTTGATATGTGGGTATAAGTTTTGATTTTATAAGCTGTGTATAAGGTGTGCTGAGAACTTTGATTTTTTAATTGTTGCATGATTTTATACGTTGCACATAAGTTATGGTTATGGTTGTTGAGTTGATAAGTGTCGTTGGTTAAAAAAGAAACAATTTAAAAGTTGTTGTTTTTCAAATTAATTACTACAGAGTTATGCTTATAGTTGGTAAGTTTATAAGTGCTGTTAATTAAAAAAGGAAAATGTTTTTTTTTCTTTACAAACTAATGTTGTTTTATAAGGTGCCTTTGTAAAGAGAAACTGAAGTTTCATTGTCATTTGGATGTATGGTCTGTTTGAAACCGTTTTAGGGTTTTTTTATTTGATCTGCTTAAGTTGCTAGAGGTTCAAGCTACGGTTCATGTTCTTCAACCTTTATGAATGGCAAGTTTTTTATAGTTGTTGATTGTTGTAAGTTTCTTTTATGTTTGTTTTTACGTGGCTTGGTTAAATTGATGCATGATCACCACATGGTTTATGTTCCATTAGATTTTTATATTGTCATTGATTGGTGTAAGTCTTATTATGTTTTAAGCATATAAAATTTGGCCTATGATGTTTGGATTCGGTTTTATGTTTTTTTTATATGACCTGGTTAAATTGTTGCATGATGGTGCTACTATTTATGCTCCACCAGATTTTGATGTTTTGGATGTTCTTGGTTGCAGAAGCATTGTTGCCTATGTAAAAAATGTACTTTTTTAACACATTTATATACAAAATTTTGTACATTAAGGTTATGTATGGGTCACTCAACGGTATATTAAAGTAATGTACGCGTCAGTCAATTTTAAATTATTTCTATGTTCTGAAAGTTTGCCAACACTAGCCACAAAGTTATTGATGTGATCTTTAGAAGTGTCCGCCATGCAAAATAATTCATCAACATTTATGTGAAAATTTTAATATATTGTACATATGTATACGTAACTCATTTCCATTTAGGGAATCTAATTTTTGTTTTCTGTGTTGTTGTGTCGTCTATGTTATTTGCAAGTTTTTAGACCATTCTTTGTGTTTGTTTGAGGTATGTGATGTTTTGGGGATTCTGATATGCGATCGTACTTGATCTAAATGTTGACTTCATATGGTTTGTGTATCTTTGGGTCATAGTTTATGATTTATTATGTGCTTTGATGTATTTATTGACCGTGCGAAACAAGTGAATGTGGTCGTTAGTGATTGTTTTATATGTTGCGTATACATCAGCGTTGTAACTGGTCATGAGTACAAATTTTAATATTCTGAAACTATGAGTAGGTGAGTTATTTTTAGATTATTTCTAAGTTTTAAAAATTCGCAAACGATGACAAATTAATCGGTTCCTTTCAAAGTTGGCTGACTATTTCAACATTGAAGTAATCCTTTGAACTATGCGTATTGCAAAATAAATCAGCAAGATTTATCTATTTGTGTCATTTTTTGTCATAATTTATGATTTTTTTATATACCGTGGGGGTATTTTTGCCCATTTCAAGCTAAGCACTTTTTGGTATCACTTTTTCTCTCATATGTGGCCGTTAGTTGTTGTTTTATATGTTGCGTATAAGTTAGATCATAGGTTTTCCTTCATAAGTGTTGTTTATAGAAAAATAAACGATGTGTTATGTACCGATGGATGCTCCTAATTGTTAATTGTGTGTCTATAAATTGTTGTCATCACTACTGATTTCGTACATGCTAGAGGAAACTTAGTTATTTTTTGTTTGACCGTCTAATGTGTGCGGTGTATGTTGTTTTCCATTGTCGCGTCGATTTGTTGCTGTATATTATTGTTACTGAAATGAGATTTATATATTGTGGGTACATTTATTAATGGATTGTTCTATTTTTTATTTGGGATATACAGGATACGTCGACCATATATCATAATGTTGGATTGAGGATATTGGAAGAAATCGATATAAAGGTCTTGTGTCGTACTTGCAGGAGGATTTTGTTACGAATTTGATGCCAAACCAAACGGATTCCTGCAGTGTTATAGCTTAAGCTAGCCTCCAATAGGTTCCATATGCCTTAGTTTAGGTAAATTTTCTTGACTTTAGATAAGGTATTAAACGCAAACGCAACAATCTTAGTCATATGCAAAAAAGTCAGTTTGTAAATTGCAGTTCCAATATTTGCATCATGTAGCATGCTAATATTTTAAGAAACTAACATTTGGATCCAATTTCGACGGATTACTCATTGATTAGTTGTCAGATGTTTAAGGCTATTTTTTAGAGAACTTGATATCTAAATACATCACTAATAAGAAATGTATAAAAAACAGCAGAACACATGCTAATAACAAACTGTATTTATAGATAAACAAGGCATGCCATATAGGTAAAAAAGAGAAAGTTTGCATCTATCCCAGACTGTTTGGCGATAAATTAGAAAGAACGTTTATACATGGGGCTAACAAAGGGGCCTAATGAAGAGGAACAAGTAGGGAAAATGTTGGTTCAACGTGAAGGAAAATTAGTGTCATGAGATGCAAGACGACACTTAATATTTCCCGCCTAAAATGTTTTGTTATTACGTTATAAGCCATTGGTTTTCATGTAGTGTAGTTTTGTTTGTTCTCAGGGATTGCAACGATATCAGGATGTCTTAAAAGTTCTAAGCTGAAGATTCTGAAATATATTTTCACCTTATTTGACCAACGATAAGAGGGAGGTTATCAAAGAATAAGTGGCGACAAAGACGAAAAAAAGGTAACATAAGAGAACCGAACTTTCAGGCTCCGTGAATGGTTTGCGTCCCAACGACCTTTCAACCTTCTTATATCGCGGTTTTTGAAGTCACAAATCGTGACGATGTATGATATTTTTCTTTGGAGTTTGAAAGTAAAATCCACGACAGACAATTGGAAGGAATAGAAATGTAAATTAGTAGAGTCACGTTAATGTTCCCTAGTTATGTGAGCATAAAGGGGTGATTAAATGCTTAATAAGTCGTTCGTGTAATATGCATTAACCTACACAATATGGGTATGAAAGACGTATCAATGCAGTCTAAGCTATGGACGTTTTTACACGCCTCTCCAGCTGGGATCACATCGTGATCATTTTTTTGGGATTTTTGGTCTCCGCAAATGCCCCGTCCCAATCGTTCGCTAGTGGGCATTACATCATATTTTGGTATTTCAAACCACATGCTTAATTGTGGTTATCAAAACTCTATTTCCTCATAGCAATAATTCTTAACTATCTTACTGTTCCATTGTCTTAAAAATTATAGTAAATTAATAAGGCTGGGTTTACTATTTTCATTATGCCTACTAACCTTTAAGGCAATTTTTAAAATGTGTACAACTTATGAACACTTAATTATATATAAGACAAAAATCAAATAGGTGAAGCACGCAGGCATACGCTGCGGCCGCCTAATACAAAGTTCTAGTCTAATCTATTCGCACATTGAGGTGTAAATTCATTTAATTAATTTATATTACCCGGAATCCAAACCGTACAGATGCAGTAACAAACCATAAGCTGTAACTCCGTAATAGGGTTACCCGCGGAGTGGGTCACAGTTAACCAATCTATAAAATTAATCGTGTCGACTTTGATGAAAACTAGCGTCATCTAAAACATAAAATTCCCTTCACTTACAGCAAAATAAGCAACTAACATTATGAAACGATCTAAACACTTATTACGTCACAGATACACGAGAACATTACAAATCAAAGCAAATAATTAGTAGTATGCAAATAAGTAAATAGAATTTGTATATCTGCTGAAGGCTTACATGAGGTTACTATCACTTTAACCAAAGGTAATACATAGACGTTACTGAAAAAAATCCGTTAATATTATAAAAGTAATGCAATAATATAGTTAGTTCTTGTACGTTTTTATAAATATTTGGTTGAAACCTATGATGTAACAATCAAACGACGTATTGGTCTCTTCTTGATCTTTTGAACACCTAGTTAGTATTAGAGTAACAATTGGTGGTATAACGGGTAGAAATTTGACAAGACTTTTGGCGCACATCGATAATATTATCGTCAAGTTTTTTGATGCCGGATTATAGTATGCGGTCTGCATTGGAAAAACACATTGATCAACGAAATGAAATATAAACACAACATGACTAGATCAGCTTGGCACCTCATACGACCCTTAGCCACCAAGGACCTTATTAACATTCTATCTCGACCAACAAAAACGATCCTATTGCTTAGTTTAAATTGAAAACAACCATAAAATAAGGGTGAGTTTTGTTATAACAAGGGTATGGTAATCAATAGAACTGAAGAGATATGCCAGTAAATATGTTGTTAACCGATAATGGATTCAAAGCGTGTGGGTCCTGTGGATTTCAATATGCATTTTTTTTATTCCAAATGGATTGGTTGGGGTTTAGCATATTTATATATATTAAGATATATATTTGATTTCATAGTTCGTATCTTTTTTTTATTAAGTGGAACTTTTGCTCAGTTCTTTATTTTTATACAATAAAAACATAAATAATAAACTTCAATGTATCTCTTATATATTAATTAAATAATAACATATAATATATTGTCACACCCTTTAAAATATCGCAACGGAAAGATAACCGGGGAGTGGTCACTTCTAGCACAAGTATACAAACACGATAATAAGAAGCAAGTTTTTTATTAAGTGGACTTTTGCTTAGTTATTTATTTTTATACTATTAAAATAAATAAAGTTTACCACAATACGACACCAAGGTTTTACAATAGAGAAAGATAACAGTTTTAGTACAATCAACGATAAATATTCAAGTAGTAAAATCCAATGCAATGCGACTTTCACTGGTTGAATCTACCATGAACTTCAATGCTAGCATGCAACATGATAGTTAAGGTCCTGAGAATACATGCTTAAAACATCAACCATAATGTTGGTGAGTTCATAGGTTTAAGTAATTCATAAGTGTGGACCACAAGATTTCAAGTGTATGACCATTATAACGAATACAATGTCATAGAAAAGTAATTACGATTGCACTAAACTCATGACACCGAAGCCTTAACGAGAGTTCAAGTTGTTATAAGTTGTTGCCCGGTAGGTGTCTAACCCAAGACCACCTAGAGTTCCACAAAAGGTATACGTCCGTTTGACCAGTACCTCTGGTCAAGTAAATGCTGCTTATCCGGACGGGGATGTCAATCCGAATAGATCTATTTACATCATTCGTGCTTACACGCAATAATTAACGGTTCATGATAGTGGGCATAAGTGGGTACTTAGGCTAATCCGTAATAGTTTAGATGCACTTGTGTCCATAAGTAAAATCAAGCAATGTATCTCATCCCAAGTGTTTTAAAACAATTATAAAACGAATAAATAGGGGCTATGAAACTCACCTTAAGCAAAAGGTGATACAATAGTAGTGGTATAACGAGTACGAGTGTGCAAGTATCCTAACCGTGACCTAACGTAACAATAAGGCACTTTAGGTTTACAATGCAACATGAGGCATATGCGTATGAGTTTTATGAAATATTATCACCTCTATATGCTTGTAGTAAGGTTTTATAAAGATTCATAAGTCAACTCATTTAGGAAAAATAAGTAAACCGCATTTTTAGTTTTGAAAACTCCTTAATATAGTTGTTGTCCGGAAATAAATGACGACTTAAATTGGCCATAACTCCTTCGTTTCTTACCCCATTTTTTCCATTCAAAGCCTAGATTGAAGGTAAAAATGTATACTTTCAAGAATCATGACTCCATACATTGGAACTAAGTGTTAGACATCCAAAGGTGCCCTATAAGACACGGATTTTAAAGCAGAAAAATTTTAGAAAACTTTACCTATCTTGTTTTAGTCATATCTTCTTCATTATTTAACCTCTAAAGTTGATTCAATTTGTTGAGTTTAAGTTTTAGTCTTGTCTACAAAAAGTTCCAAAGGCTCAACTACCCAAACTACTCTTAAGATTCTCAAAAACACAACTAAAGTTTCAAACTCAGAACTGTACCACTAATCTTGCACAAATGATTCAAAAATGCTAGAAAGTGATCCATTTTGTGGCCTCCCCCATAAATATAATTAAGTAATTATATTAATAGGAAATCGAAAGAAATTTAGGAAAAGGTTATTTTAAGTGTTCATTTCGTTCACATAAGTCAACTCAAAATTTTGCTCAAATATGGTTTTGTATTAACAAGTTTTGCATCAAATTTTTTACACTACAAGCATATTTAAGTGATATGGAACAAAAAAATGATGTATAATGTATGAAAATATTAAAGTGAGGATGCTTACAAGTATGATGATGATATGGAGCTCAAGTGAACACTAACTAACCCAAAACACTTAATATAACCTCAAATAAGCAACTCCAAAACTCTAGCTTATAATCCTTTACGCAATATCTTCTTGTAAAAACACTAAACAATTTTGAAAACCTTAAGTATATGTAATTTTTGTGCCATGAGTTTTGAGAGAGAGGAAGGAGAGATTTTGTGAGTTTTGTGTGTATGAAATGATGAACTCGTTGCTTGTTTATATAGGTACCAAGGTAGAAAGGTGGAAGAGTATCCATGTGATGTAAGGAAGTTGTGTGATCAAATTTGGTAAGGCATAAGTTAGTTAGCATGAGACAAGGGTGTAAGAGGTGTAAGTGCAAGAGACAAGGGTGTAAGAGGTGTAGGAGTTGGTTAGGCAAGCAAACAAGAACGAGTGTACCATGATGGTTAGGCTAGAAAACAAATGAGGTACTATGGTGTGGGAGGTGGTGGCCGGTCATGGGGGGTAGAGGGGGGATATAATTTTAAATTTTTAAATATTTGAGTGTATATGCTAGTGTCTTAATGCAAAGGTGGTGAATTTGTTGGGCATTGCGTGTATGCTTGAGACTCAATGCATGTTTCAAGTGATTTACGTAAAACTTGTAAACTTAAATGCAAGTAACTTATAAAATATGTTTATGATGATCATAATATACTTGTTATGTGTAGACAAAACTTAGTCTAGAGTCGGGGTACGTTCAAAGTTATTTCTCGTTGTACGCGGGATAACCTATCCTATTATAAATTAAAGCAAGTACGTACATGTCCAAAGTAAAACGTTCAAGTTTATATGTAAAAATAAACCTGAAATTTTGGGATGTCACAGTCTTCCCTCATTAAAAGAATTTTGTCTCAAAATTCAGTTGGCGGTAACCGATAATGAGGTTTTTGGGAAAAGGTGAGGGTATTTTCTTCGGATTGGTCTTCGTGTTCCCAGGTGAATTCATGGCCTCTCCTAGAATTTCATCACAGCTTGATGATCGGGATGCGACTTTGTTTTAACTGTTTGACCTCTCGATCCATAATCTTTACCGGCTCCTCAATGAAATGAAGTTTATCATCAATTTGAATTTCTTCCTGCGGAATGACGAGTGATTCATCAGATAAACACTTCTTCAGGTTTAATACATGTAACGTGTTGTGAACACTGCTTAGTTCTTGCGGAAGCTCGAGTCGGTAAGCTACAGGGCCAACCTTAGCTAAAACCTTAAATGGTCTGATATATCTCGGGTTTAACTTTCCCCGTTTATCAAAATGTATCACGCCTTTCCATGGCGAGACTTTCAACATAACCTTATCTCTAACTTAAAATTCTAGAGGTTTACACCTTACATCCGCGTAACTCTTTTGTCAGTCACAAGCGGCTTGCATTCTGCTTCGAATCTAGATGATTTTCTCAATGGTTTCATGAATGATCTCTGGACCAATGAGTTGGTTGTCACCAACCTCGGTCCAGCAGACAGTTGAATGACACTTTTGACCGTAAAGTGTCTTAAATGGTGCAGCCTTAATGCTGGTGTGGTAACTGTTGTTGTACAAAAAACCAACCATGGGTAAATGGGTATCCCAACTATTATCAAAATCAATCACGCAAGTGCGTAAAATGTCTTCCAACATTTGAATGGTTCTTTCACTCTGGCCGTCAGTTTGAGGGTGGTAGGCAGTGCTCATGTCTAAGCGAGTACCCAAAGCTCTCTGGAGCGACTACCAAAAAGGAGACATGAATCTACTATCTCTATCGGAGATGATTGAGATGGGCACACAATGTCGTGAGATAATTTCTTTTAGATAAAGCCTAGTCAGTCTCTCTATTTTATCGGTCTCTTTGATTGGTAGGAAATGTGCGGACTTTGTAAGATGGTCAACGATAACCCAAATGGTATCATAACCACTTGACATCTTAGATAGCTCGGTGATGGAGTCCATTGTTATTTGTTCCCATTTCCATTGGGGTATCTTAGGTTGTACAAACAAACCGGATGGTTTATGGTATTCAACTTTCACTTTTGAGCACGTTAAGCATTTGCTGACATAGGTGGCCATATCTGCCTTCATGTTTGGCAACCAATATAATTGCTTAAGATCGTGATACATCTTATCAGATCCAAGATGGATAGAATACTTAGACTTATGTGACTCGTGCATAATTAGATCTCTTAAATAACCAAAGCGTGGTATAGTGTAGTGAAATAAAATTGGTTTTTTTAGAAAAAAAGCCAACAAAAAAGAGAGGAGGAAAGTTTAAAGATAATCGTTTCGCAAAAGCTTAGACCGAAGGAATTATATAAAGGATCGATTATTCGTTGGTACGTCTTATAAGTCAACGATGTAGAGTATTGTATAAAGTGGAAGATATCGCCACTTGTCTTGTAAAGTATGTAAAGTATGAGATAATTGGGAAGTTGACCGTTACGGGAACGCCAACTCAGGTTGTTGTTTTTTATCAATGATCAAGACGTTTGTAAATAGTTGTGTCTTTATCATGGTAACAGTCGGGAAAAAGTGTCTAGAAACTTATATCTTGGACCTAGTCTATTTGTTTCGTAATTTTTGTTTAACAACAATTTAATTCCCTTTCCTAATCATTAACCATAGGTTTTACACGAATGAGGATGTGTACTTTTTAACACGAATGAGGATGTTAACAACAGTCATGCTAATTCTTGTCGTGAACAGTCATAGTATGCTTAGTCTCAGCTGCCTTGTTAGGCGTTTATTACTATATGGTGAAAGAACGAAGATCCTAACCTATAACATTCTCACTCCTAACCCTTGGTTAAACCCTCAAAAAAAAAATTATATGAAGTGATCGAACACACATACATATTCCGTGGTTCTACGGCCATATAGTGTGCGACACTAGCTTGTTGAGTGTTGGTATCTTTGGAGAAAGATTGAAGAATTATCAAACCCAAAGCCTTTATAATAAAAACCCATTTATACCTATTAAAAACTGTTTACCCGATAGACCTCTCTAAGTGAGTGGAGATGTGTATCCTTGCTAAGCTTATGATAGAATACTCGTCACGACTTAACAATTGAGCGAATTAGTTACATGTTCCACATAGATTAGTTGAGTGATTTGAGTGTTTTCATCCTCCTATTTTGTGAGGTGTTTGGTTGTGTATTGTAATAGATCGAATAAATGCTTAAACGGAAAAATTCTTAGGGATACATTTTCATAAAACTTCTAAAGGCTAATTGAGGACAAGTAGGATTCAAGTGGGGGGATATTTGATAACATCAAATAATGTCTATTTTATAGCATCATTTATCCTATGTAATTAACCCATTTTTTATAATTATTGCAAAGAATTGTTACTTAATCGTTTGTAGTTGAGAATTGCAGTAATTATGGAGTACTTGGTGAAGATTAACTAAAAGACACACATTCTGGAGCTTAAACAAAGATATTTGAAGATTACTGTTCTGACAACAAATACGTTGTATCCATCAAGGAAGATACGACATATCTGTACCTGCACTCACCAAAGACCACAAAGGAAACAAGATCCAATACGCCGTATCCAGAAGAAGGCAATACGCCATATTCAAGCTATATGGAAATAAAATATTCTAAAAGATATCAAACGTGGTCCCTACTCCAAGAAACCCCCAATACACCGTATCCAAGACTTTGGATATGTCGTATCGACCATATTCCAGACCCTATAAATAGAAAACTCACAAACGAGTTTTAAGCGTGCTAAATCCTATTCTCGATACCTAAACTACAAAAGTCAATTTTCAAAGGAGAAAAAGAGTAGAAAAGGTTGAGCAACGTAATTAATTCCATAGGAGACAACGTGTAATTTCTTATACTTTTGTAATCGTTCAGTTTTTGGTATCATTCGTTAACTCAGTTAGTTTACCTTGGCTAAATCAATACTTTTGTATTAATTATGATGTTTTAAGGCTAATACCTTCGGGTATTGGCCATTGTTATGAAGATCTTAATGTTTGGTTTGTTTATCTCGATTTCTTAGTTTATCGTTGAATTGCTTATTTATGTTTATCAATTTATACTTGTTTACGTGCTTTTGTATGCGACCTATCATTCAACTGGATCTAGTGATACGAACCAAGTAATCTAGATGTCGGGATAGCTCTCCATATAGTGATTTATACATCTAGACCAATAGGATCACAAATAACGACCTATCTTTGCCCTTAGATTGTGAGATTAGTTGGTCCATAAGGTGACCTTGGTATCAACGAATATGTTCTTAATTAATTGGTAAAGACTTGGTTAGTGGACTACTAGTGTATGAATTGCTATTAAGCAGTAAGTGGATAAAGTCTCTATGAGCTAGGGTTTAACAAGATCACCATTGCTTTAATCCCTAAGATAGATTACAATAAGCAAATAAGGATTCTATATGCGGATGCGTTTAATTGTGACAAAATTCTACGTGTCTAGGTCTTAGGAAGAAGTAACGCCTAAGTCTTAAGAATGATATGCCTCCTCGAGATAAGTAATCATTGCACTAAATAAACAAACCAACGTTTTGATTGTATTGATAATGGTTAATACAGTTTTATTATATTTGGCTAGACCGCTCTTTTATATTCTGTTAATTTGCTTGCGCATGTTTTAGTGTCTTGAATTGGTTTTAGTCACCACAAAACCTGTGCCAGTCTCTCAGGCTGAACCCCCCCTCTATATCCATTAGATTTAGGATTAACATAGGTTTTGCATAGATTAGACTAACTTAGATTAGAAAAACCAAGTATTAATAAATTAAAAATGTTTCTCGCTCTTAGTGATCGACACCCTATTTACCACGAAACTCCCATCGATCGGGTACACTGCCCGTGAAAAGTATTGTTTTAGGTAAAGTCGGCAAAATATAAATTTAAAACTTGAAAGCATAAAATACACCCACACAACAACACCATCAGACATTCAACTTGTGCATAAAGAATTTGTGACAGAAGCTTTGAATTTATTGTCATGACTAAGGCTCGAACTCGTAGCGGTTTCATCCTTTCGTTTCGGCTTAAAGCATTTGCTACGACATTACCCTTCCTAGGATGATAACAGATTTCACAATCTTAATCACTGAGTAGTTCTAGCCATCGGCGCTGCCTCATGTTTAGCTCCTTTTGGTCAAGAATGTGTTGAAGACTCTTATGGTCAGTAAACACGGTACACTTCGTACCATACAAATAATGCCTCTAAATCTTGAGATCAAACACTATTGCTCCTAATTCTAAGTCGTGAGCTATGTAATTCCTTTCATGGAATTTGAGTTGTCGAGAGGGGTAAGCTATAACCTTCTCCTTTTGCATTAATACAACACCTAGTCCTTTATGCGAGGCATCACAATAGACCACGAAGTTGTCGGTTCCTTTGAGGAATGCCAAAATTGGCGCACTACAAAGCTTATGCTTCAATAGTTGAAATGATGACTCTTCTTTTTCTTCCCAATCAAACTTCACATTTTTCTGAGTCTATTTAATCAAAGGCTTGGCGATCTTAAAGAAACCTTTGATAAATCATCGATAGTAACCAGCAATACCTAAAAATGGTGTATTACCGTTGGAGTTTTAGGTGTTTCCCAATCCTTGATTGTTTCAATCTTAGCGGGATCAACGTGAATGCCTTGACTATCAATCACGTGACCGAGAAATTGTACCTTTGGGATCCATAATTCATACTTAGATAATTTGGCGTACAACTCCTCTTTCTTGAGTAGTTCCAAGATTAACTTAAGATGCTCCTCATGCTCTTCTTGATTTTGGGAGTAGATCAAACTGTCTTCTAAGAATTTTGATA
>BQNB010107447.1:3939-23170 GCA_026074375.1 Tanacetum coccineum | reverse complement strand
GTTTGAGTCTATGTAAGTCTAGGTATTTCCGGGGTATGTCCAAATGTATTTTATTGCGAAACGTAACCCTTTTACGTGACTAATAAAAATAAAACACGCAAAGTTAATAATTATCTTTTTAATAATTATTTATTACTTGGTGGATGTGGACCTTAATTTATTTGATGGCCGTTTACATTAAATGGTTATTTCTAGTCTACGCGATTTAGCTCTAAAGCAAAATTAAAAGTAAACGCGTATCGGATCAAAATAAATAGTGACAAATTTAATAAGAGTCGTAAAATGACCTGAAATTGAGAAATGTTACAATAGCTGAGACATTGCGCTTTGAAGCAAGAGGAAAAGTTTCACTACAACGGCGGTTTATCCAACATTAGCCGAGACATTGACTAATACAGAAGATGGAGTTTGGAATTTGCAGCATGAACCAAAAAGAAGTTAGTAGATTATCACTCCATTATTGATATGGGTTAAATAGATTAATGTCAGATGGTAATGGTTTACATACCAATTTAGGACTATATTAAGGATCAAAAAACATATTTCTCATTTAAATTGTTCTCACATTATTCATCCAGTTTTTTTACATCATAATTTTATACAATACAGGGGGAAAACAATGGTTTTCCAACTATAAATTCCGTGTAACATAAATTAACGTAAAAGCCCGCGCTCCGCAGCGAAGCGCGGGTTAAAAACCTTGTTCTCTTTATAAAAAAAGAAAAATCAACCGATTTCATTAATTTATTTCTCATTTTTGTGGTGAATTTTTTAACAAAATTTCTATTTCATCAAAACTTCCTTTTTAGAGCACTAGATGCAAGGTGCCATTAGTGTGCTATTGGTATATTTTAGCACTAAGAGCATAAGGTGTCATGGCTAAAAAAGTCATGCCATTTGGGCCTCATTGAGTGTTACATCACTGCCATCTCATTTTAACACAACAACTCAAAATACCCCCTCACGCATAACATACCCCAACTCAAACCATTTGGGTCCCACTTACCCACAAAATACACA
Organism: Tanacetum coccineum; assembly: GCA_026074375.1. NCBI lineage: Eukaryota > Viridiplantae > Streptophyta > Magnoliopsida > Asterales > Asteraceae > Tanacetum > Tanacetum coccineum. The sequence continues at coordinate 22,150 of BQNB010107447.1, read as the reverse complement.
CTCAAACACACATTAAAAATTAAAAAAAATGACACAAGATTTTGTCGTGACTTGCGCCGGTTAAGTGGCTAAATGGAAATGAAAATTAATTTGGCGAGTGTTTGTGGTATGGTGGCTATTGAAGTGGAGAAGCCACCTAGGATTGGCGAAAGCCAAAAATCACCACACCTCACGCTCTAATGGCTAGCCAATCTGCATTGTTTTTTGTGTGCCATTCGTTCCAAGCCATCCCAATGGCTAAATGCATTCGATTTTTTATTTTTATTTTGAGAGTGAGTGGGGGCATTTTTAGTTGGGTTTTGTGAGTGTTATTGGTATTTTTATTGGGGGAGTGTTTTAGTTATTAAGGTGTTATTGGAGGCATGATGAGTTGGCACTGTTGTTGAGTACCAACAGGATGCCGTTGGTACTCACTGCACCTAGCACTCTTATGGTTTTCACATAATCAAATTTGGGTTTATTTCATGTCTCAATAATGAGGATGCTTTATAATATGAATAGAGATATGATATGTTAAACTACTATAAGGGCTTGGCCCAATACAATCTGTGATATACATACAATACAAGTCCACTGACAGCCCCCCTCAGTTAGAGCGGGAAAACAGAGAACGCCTAAACTGGTCTGAAACTCATCAAATAATTCAGACATAAGTCTTTTGATGAAAAAATTGACATATTGATAACGTGAAAGAACATGCAAAATGTTTCTAGCAACATGATCCCGAGCAAAGTGAATATCAATCTCGATATGCTTCATGCGTTGATATTGCACAGGATTGAAAGACAAATAAACTACACCGACATTATCATAGTAAACAATAGTGGCAGAATGTATAAGATAGTGAAGCTCTCGAAGAAGATTCCGTAACCAGGATGTCTTAGCGACTGCATTGGCAACACCATGGTACTCAGCCTCGGCACTAGAACGAGATAGAGTGTACTGCCTCTTAGATGACCAAGATAGTAAATTGTTGTCAAGGAAAACACAATAACCTGACGTATAACGACGAGTAGTACGACAACCTGCCCAATCAACATCTGAATAGACAACTAAAGAAGATGCCGAGGAAGAATACAACTAAAGACCATAATCTAAAGTGCCACAAACATAAAATAAGATCCTCTTAAGAGAAACAAGATGCAACTCATGAGGATCACGCATATAGAGACAAACCTGTTGAACCGCATAAGACAAATCAGGTCAAGTGAAGGTGAGATACTATAAAGCCCTAACAAGGCTCCTGTAAAGAGTCAGATCAGAAACTGGAGTGCCATCATCCCCTAACTTGGACTCTGTATCAACGGGAGTCCTGCACGAATGATAATTATGCATACCAGCGCGCTCAAAAACCTCAGTTGCATGCTTTTTCTTGCAAAGAAACATCCCCTATTGGTGGTGCGGGTGACAGAGATGCCTAAAAAATAGTTCAACAGACCAAGACCAAGATCAATCATAGAAAACTCCTGATGTAAGAAAGTTAAAATCCTCTGTAATAATGATGTCGACGAAGCTGTCGACAAAATATCATCCACATATAGTAATAAATAAGCAACATCGAATCCTATTTATAACTAAACAAGAACGAGTCACATCTGCTATGAGATAAACCAATACGAGTAGCATAACTCGCAAATCGCTAACCATATAACATCCGCTGAAGAAGACAAACATGATCAGGACGCCAAGGATCCCGAAAACCAGGAGGTTGATGCATATAGACAGACTCAGATAACATATCATGGAGAAAATCATTCTTGACATCGAGCCGATGAACAAGCCAATGACAAAAAACAACAAGATTGAGAACCGTCCTAATAGTTGCAGTTTAACCACCAGGCTAAATGTCTCCTCATAATCAACAACTAGCTCTTGATTGTTATTAGCGACAAGACGAGCCTTGTACATGCTTAAAGATCCATATGTCGAATACTTGTGCTTAAACAACCACATGGAACGAACAACGTTCGCATCAGGTGGTCATGGTACAAGAACACAAGTATTATTTTTAATTAAAGCATTGTATTCGTCAAGCATAGCGCGTTGCCAATTAGGATCTTTGATTGCGAGTGTGTATGAATTTGGAACGGGAGAAATGGTAGACACATGACAATTATAACGCGAATTATTTTTATTAGCACTAACATGAAAACGTATGACCATGGGGTGAGTTAAGGTTGGGTTTGGATAGGGATTAGGTGTTGTTAGATTAGGCATGTGAGGAGATGGTAGGTTGGGTTGGACACATGATGTTGGGTCAGTGGTAACTGGTGTGATGTTTGGACTGGTGGTATTGAATATAGGGTGTGGGTCAGTGGTATGAGAGTTGAGAGTTGGACATAGATAGGTGGTACTGGGTTGGTATGAACAGGTGTGGTGTTTAGGCCATTGATATTTAGAATAGGAGTTTGGCCGGTGGTATTTGGGTTAGGGGTTGGTTGATGGAGAATATGGCGCGTGATAAGGTTTAGAACGATGTCGAGAAAGGTGTAGCAAGGGACATCATTAGGTGTAACGGACCCGAATGGAAAAAATGGTCTCATCAAAGGTGACATGACAAGAAATGATAATTTTGTTGGTGGACATGTTAAGGAAACAAAATCCGCGGTGGTTTGATGAGTAGCCAAAGAAAATACATAGAGTAGAGCGTGGCCCAAGTTTATGATTTGTGTCAATATGGGCATAACACAAACATCCAAAGATACGTAAAGATGTGTAGTTGGGGTTTGTGTTAAATAGGCAGAATAGAGGTGTGTCGTTATTTATGGCGGTGAATGGTAAAATACTTAAAAGGTAGGTGGCCATGCAGAGGGCTTTGATACATGAGGTGGAAGATGGGCTTGGAAAAGTAAGGTACGGATAAGGTTGTTTGTATTACTTTCCTAATTAATTTCTCCTTCGACTGACGAACAAAACAAGGACAACCCAAACAATTTTTTCTTTCATCCTTCTTCCCCTAGTTCGTGTTTGCTTGGTATGTCTCGATCTCCCATGATTCTATATTACTTTCCTAATTAATTTCTTTATCTAATTATATGTATCATTGATTTTGATCCTCTCTATTTTTTATTAACTTAAAACTAGTTCTAGGCATTCCCAAACACTTTTGAATTTAAAAATGAATCAAAACCAAACATGGAAAAGTCCTAAATATAAACGAAACCATGTCAAAAAAAATTCATCGTCTTGAAATAAATTTTTATTGTCGACTTAAATGGAAAAAGGGGAACAAGACATTTTTGTTATCAATCTTTAAATAAACTAAAAGAAGCATGTTGTCTTTTTGATTAACTTATCAATTTTTAATACTAGGAAAAATGGTTGTGATTCGATAAACCTACAGAAGGCAATTATGAGTCTTTTCGAGATCACACGGATGCCACAAACCATTTGTTTAGTAATTATCTTGAGGGACGTGGTGAATGTGAAACTCACTACCGTGACACCTCCGGAATAACCAAACCCTTTTCTCCCCCTCTTTTCCTTTCTTTTGCTCGCAATCTTCCAAAACTTATTTTCTTGCGTCATCTTTAAGAGTTCTATGCGAGTTATAGGTTTGACTGTGACAATTGCACTTTGAACTTCAAAATGTATTGACATATCTATACATGGAGTTTGGAGAAACTTGGAACAGTTTTAAACATATCCTCACAAGGACGATTGTTTTACTCTGATGGAACAAACACCAATGTATATCGACAAAAATACAACGAATACCATCCATCATGGTCGTCAATTACATAGATGCATCTCTAATCCAAACCACAATTCTCAAACGACAATGCCAAGGTGAACTACTTTTCAACATCATTGGGATGTCTCTGATCTTAAGGAAAAATTCAAGTTGTTGGAAAGTGTCTTGAAAACAAATGTCTTCGTCAAAATGGGATGCAAGGGAAACCTCTCAATAATTATGGGATATGCTCTATTGCCATTTAGACTAGCACTCCATATTTAAACTTTGTTACTTTATTGCAACATCAAATGGCGGGTCTAAAATCGGTCGATCGATAGTTACATTTATGCGTCCGACTATTGGACAGACTTTTTGGAGGTTGCCAAAAAATGAAACTCAACTCAAACAATTTCATTACTACAAAAGTTTTTATTAGTGTTGATCAATCATTCTTCTCCTTCAAAATGTCAAATTTGAATATTGCGGTGGAACATGGAGCATCATCAATCTCATGCCCAACAAATGGAATCCGAATAGAACAAATTAAAACCGAAACAACTTCTTTGGTTGAGAAAACCAAATGGGATGATGCCAATGTGGAAATTAGCCCTGTATTGTTGTGCTGGAAAAGAAGAGGATGGATTTAAGTTTTGGACGAAATGAATGGCTTGCAAATCACTACTTATCAATCCAAAAGTCATTAGAGAAAAGTCTGAACAAAGATGGGTGTATTGAAGAACTTCATGAAGCGTTAGGCTAAATCAATGTCGTGCAAAGACATCTAGATTTTAATGTTTTCTTGTGTGTGGTTTAAGACTTGTTGATCTCCAAAATAACTAGGATTGTGTGTGTTCTTGTGAACTTATCTTTAAAACTATGGATTGTAACCGTTAGGACCTTATTTCATTTTATGCATAATGTTTATATGCTCATTCATATATCCTTACAAATTACATCAATATGTTTTGGTTAAAATGATTAATCTACACTGTCAAGTCTCTAGATGGTAAGCTAACCCATTTTAGACTTGCACATGTGTATATATTTGTTGCTTGTGTTGTGTTTGTTTGTTGCTAGTTGTAGCTAAGAACACCTTTGAAGGTAGTGCTCTTGGCCCATGGATCCCCGCCTTGGAAAAAGGGGAGCAACGATTTAGGGGAGCATGTACAATGATATCTATTATCTCTTCTACAAAGATATCAACCTTCCACTAAAGGACCGAGATCCCGCCTTTTTTATTTGACAAAAAGAGGGAGAAGGAAAGCAAAGCATTGATACTTATGATCGCGAAAAGCAAGCAATTACGGAAGCAAAGAGCAATAGTGCACATATGAGTGGTAAATCTATGTAAGACTCATAAGATGAAGACACTGTTCAAGCGTCACCAAATTACAAGGCCAAGATCAAGACGCGAACTTCACCAACGACAGTCTTCATCTTTACTATGTTTGTAATTTTATTTGCTTTCTGAAATTTTATTTGTCATCATAAAAAAAGGGGAGATTGTTGGTGCAACATTGACTAAGATCTCCTTTGTGTTTTAACGATAACAAATAAACATTTTCAAAACATAAAATCTTAAACGGTAGCTTAAATCCGCAAAACCGAATTTCACTGTCCACGTAGCCAGCGCGCCACACGCGAAATCTATTTTGCGGATTTAGTAATTGTCAGACTTCCTCTTACCTGACACATGTGGAAACATCAATAAAGGTATGTACATGATATTTGATCATTTGAGAACACTCCAAATGAGGTTTAGACTTAGAGAGGAGCAAAAACAAATCCTCTCATTTTCCATAAAACGACAACTCAAATCTTTTATCAAACGCCTCTAGCCAAGGCCGAAACTTCTTTCTAAACCTAGTATGATTATGTTTTCAACATACCAACAAGCAAAAGTATTCATTTGATCTTAATTTGGATTTAAGTTCTTCCTAATCACGTAACGGGTTTTACTCCAATATTGTTCAAACTAAGTCAAAGTTCACACACTTCCTCTATACAATCCACTCTTCTTAATCACTTGTTTACCCTTCTTACCCAACAAGTGATTTCATCTCTTCCATACATCTTTAAACACTTTCTTCCTAAACCTTCCCATAATCACACTTGCCCAATCTTCTCTTCTCTTATTGGCAATGTGATTATTAACCCAAATCAGTCATTTGATTTCATCCTAAACATTATCAACTTCATACTTATCTTCCTAAACACTCTTCAAACATAAAATGCCCTCCTTCACATAAGCCTTCACTAAATAATCCTTAAATCTTATCCTCCATATGCCAACTCACATTCCTTTGCACAATGTACTATCCTTGTACTTGTTGTACTTCTATGTTCCCTACATTCCCAACCAAGATCTTTCATATCCTATCAAAACATTCTCCACCACATATCTACTAATCACCTTCTTCCCCAATGAATACAAATTACACACACACACATATACTTCTTCATCCTCACTCTTGATCAAGCCATGCCATCAATCCAAAATCACACATTCTTCCCTTCTCCACCCTTGGATTAAATCTCAAACTAACACAACAAACATACTTTTACCTCTACCCTTGATCAAGCCGCCTTATAAATCCAAACTCTCTCATTCTCTTCTCAACCATTGGTTTGATCCCTCAACTTAAACAAACACACTCCTCTTACAAACATTCACTTCTCACTCACACAACAAATACAACCTTCTTTCTACCATTGATTTTGCCACTTAACCAAGTATCCTCGTCACTATATATTGGGCTTTTGGGCCCAATTCAAGTTAAGGCACCCTAATTCTAGAAGTTTACGGGTCCGGGCTTCGGGTTAGTCTTATGATCAGTAGGTTACTCATTTTTATAAGTCCCGACAAGTGGATCCTACCACCTCGGGTTTTTACCCAAAAGTTATTCATAAGTTTTCCCACTTTTAGTAATAAGTTTATAGTTTTCATTTTACGAAAGTTGCCGTAATTTCTAAACCGTAAAGGGTGTTGACTTCATATTTACCTTCCCGGATTCATTTATGAGTCTATTTTACTGATTTAAGGGTTTCATTACTAAACTTATGCCAAAATATGATCTAAAGGCCCAAGTTCTACACTAGTGTCAAGTCTGATTTTGGCCTGCTAGTTTCGGGTTCACCGTTTTGGCCGCCATTTACAAACCGTAAGGAGCTGGAAAACCATCCAATTATATTAGGTTCTACATAAGTTTAGCTACAACTCTTAGTTTTACCTTTTTAGGGGTCAGTATACAAATTTTATGAGTTTTGGGTCGTGCAAAACAGTATGTCTGTTTTTGACCTAATCTACCATTTTGGCCATAACTTTCTCATCGAGTATCGTCATGAATTGGTCCACCCGAAATATCATCACAAGACATTTGTCTACAACCCTATGAGTCCAATACACATTTCAATTTCCACCTTTTTCTAGTGATCAAAATTTCTTAATGTCTCAATCCATTCTAGGGCTCATATAGCTTTATTTTAAGAGGTCAAATCAAGCATGAAATGTCCAAACTCAATCAATACCAATATATACTTTCATTTACAGTAGCTAAATGTACAAAATACATATGATAAAATAAAAGTTTAAAAGGAATTATCAAGGGAAAAATCTCACAATTGATCAAGGTGTAAATTTTCCAAACAACCAATTCCAAAACCAAGCTTAAGAAATCACCAACCAACACTCCCCCACAACCTAAAAACTTCCAAGAATGAACACTTCAAATGATACCCTTAAATCAGCCCCTATAGATTCCGAACGATATGCCTAATGGTGTTCAAGGATAGCTCTTGATATAAGGAACAAGATTACATAAGAGGTTTAAGTGATTGGTATAGCAATTTTTGGTGAAATGGGTGTTTGAATGGAAATGGTGTACGGCAAAAACAAGAGGAAAGACAAGAGTGATATGATTTTTATTTTTGAAAGAACTATGTGTAAAAGTTGACATTTATAAGTCTTGTACATGCAATCCATGCATTTGACTAGGACAAGTGTCCTAGTCTTTCCTTCACTATATAACACGCCACCTTAAGGTGGTGATGATACTTTTATGGTTTCAAAATTTATAAACTTTAGTATTTAGGGTATGAATTTTTAAGATAGGTGGGTAGTTTTGAGGTAACGGGTATTAACGTAAAATATAATGAAAGTTAAGGCGGAATCACGAAGTAAAAACGAACAAGATAAAAATAGTTCTACATTAAACGGAGTACTTTTCTGAAAAATTAAATTACGTAAGGTTCGAGACGAATAATAATTCTAAGCATAGCTCGTAAATAATTTAAAACGACGATTTTAATAAAACCGACTAAAATCAATAAAAGTAAATTCTTAAAATTTAGAAAATAAATTAGAGTTCGGAATAAAGAGTGGCCTTAATTACAGGGTTTTACAGGGTCGCAACGAAAATAATGTCCGAGAGCGTTACTTCATAATACCATTGCACAAGTCATGAGAGAACGGCCTCTAAATGAGTCGTTTGAAAAGTAATCTTGTAAAGTTTGGACTCCAATGCACATCAGTTAAGTCAAGTAGCTTGTTCACCTGAGAAAATACATGCTTAAAAGTGTCAACATAAAGTTGATGAGTTCATAGGTTTATATAATTGTAAATGTAAATCACAAAGCTATATATATACAAATTTACTGTATTACAAGTCCCGCCCATACAAGACTTGTAACGCATAAACTTAAATATATAGGTTTCTTAAAATGCGTATAAACACAAACCACACAAATTGCGTTTGTTAAAATGTTGAAATCCGAGATTTTTAAAGTACGCATGACCATTTCAATCCTTAATTAGTCACAAAAATGTATGTATATGTTGAACCACAAGATTTCCAAGTATGATAATGTAATGTGCACAATATCATGAAAAGTAAGTTCAATTGCCTTAAGTTCTATGACGCTGAGGCTCAGACATGTTAGTATGCCACTTTATTCAAGGCACAGTAAGAGTTCATGTGTATGTAGTACAATGCTCCGACATGGTATAACGTTCGTTAGTTCGATCTCGAACTAGTGAGAGCTAATCACCCGAACAGGGGTAGTCACCCGGGTAGTCACCCCCCAAATAGATATATTTTATAACATTCGCGCCTACCCACGGTAATTAACAGTTCATGCCACTTAAGATAATCCGTAATCAGTGCCAAAGTAAAGTTGTTGTGTCCATAAGTAAAGCGAGTATGTAAACGAGTTTGTAGTCAATCATGTAAAGAATTTTGTAAACATGTATGCAAACGAGTATGTAAACAAGTTATGAAACCAAGTGTGAAAACGAGTTTGTAAGTGCGCATGTATTCTCACCCCAAAAGTTATAAAGTAAGTATAAAACGAGTAAAACATGTGGCTATAAACTCACCTCAGTGAATGTATTTGATATATAAATCAAATATAAAAATCGTCACGTATAGTCTGAATGCAACCTAATTAAATATAGGTCGTATGAGTACAATGTACTTTGAATAACTAACACAACATATAATTATATATAGTTACACACCACCTAAACATGTTTGTCTAATTTATAAAATTAAACAATATAAATTTGTACTTTGTAAAATAAATGTCCATGTATTTGTATTTGTAAAAATAGTATACTTGTCCAACAATTTATTAATTGCTAAAAATACTTGATTTATTATTTATATAATTACATTATATAAATAATTTAATTGTTTGATAAAATAATATTTATAAAGTTAAAAACGTTTATAAATATCACTTTAGTAAAAAAGATCGTATCTTTCTCGTTTAAATCCGTTTTACATGTTATTTATACACGTGGCTTCGTATTAAGAAGATTTATCAAAATATTATATTTATGATATTTTAGCTACTGATGAACAGTAACTTTTGTAAATTCTATAAAATATATAAAACTACTTTTATATATATTTAATTATCGTAATCTTGTAAAAAATCATAACTCATTCGTTATAATTTGGTTTTTAGTGTTCTTTATATCCACGTCTTCGAAATTAAAAACTTTATCCAAATAAAATATTTTCTAGATTCTTACTGTTATGAACAGTAACTTGTTTTTAGAAAATTACTTTTATAAAAATAATTTTTATCGTAAACTTGTAAATTCTATAACTCATTCGTTATAATTTGATTTTTAGTTATATATTTAGAATCGTCATGAGATGTACTATTTTAATAAAATGTAAAATCAATATTAATTTTGACGAAATAAAACAGTATTTTTAGGGTTTGCCTTAAATATTCATAAAATTGTTTTTATACCCTTAACTTAGTTAATTTGTTACAAGTCTTCTATATGTAATAACACACACTTTGATATAATTTGAGTCCTCTACTTTGTGTCCACCAAATAATAGTCCCAAGTTTGGTCCAATAAACAAATCCAATATTATTATTTACTTATAAAACATAATATAAATAAATAAATAAGCATAAATTATATAAATTTATCCATTGCTTGTAAATCCATAAGTAAAACATATCCTCATGTTTTTAACATCATTTTAACCATGAACAAGTATTTATTGAGTTTATATAAACTTGTAATATTTTATAAACATGATAAAATATAACTAGGTGATGATTAAAAACAATAATAACAATTATATAAAATCATAAATGAAAATACTGGAAGTAATTAGGGTTTATAGAAGACCTTAGGAAGATGAATGAAGATGATAACACAAGCAAGAAAACCCTAGTTTTCTTATACTTGTAAACCCTTTTAATCACCCAACCAAGCTTCCAATACTCTTTGATACACCTTAGATATGTTATATATCAACCTTAGTATACTTGTAACACTTTAGAAATCAAAGTTTATGAAAGATTTGTGATGCTTATGGAAACTGTGGGTTTTGAGTGTGCAAGAGAGAGTTTGTGGTATGCCTTTTGACTTATGAAAAATGAACGTGTGAAGTTTACTTCACCCTTGAGGTTCTATTTATAGCTAGACAAGAGTCAAAATACCACTTTCAAAACCATTAAAGGTTAACATAAGGGACGATTTACTTGAGATGTTTAGGGTATGAACATGTTATTTTTATAATGCTAGGGTGTAAGAAAAGGATGGTATGCTGTATGTAAAAGTATGGAAGTGTGTAAGGACATGAATGTGTAAGAGTGATAAGATTTAGCATTAAGCATGCATTTTAGCTGTCTCACAACAGCCGATAAAAACCATGTGTAGTGAGACAAGAAAATGGTTTAAAGACATGAGGTTTAACTTTAAGGATTAACCCTTTTGACAAAGTAGTTGTTTGTTTTGGATTAATTTGAATATTTATCAATCTTGTTATGGTCCTCTTCTTTGCTTCTTGGTTGCCAAACATCACACAACGAGGAGGGGACAAAAGTGATGAATAAAGTGGAGTTTTGATCCTTTGGACAACAAGTATTCTTGTTTATTGATGTTAGTGGAGCATGGGATTTAATTTCAAGTGATATGAGTGTGTACATGTATGTTAAACTGACATGAGTAAACAACATAGTAAAAGATTTGTACAGATTTTTGCTAAAAAGTGAATTGGTGGGATATTTTTTGGAAGTCTAAATGGGACTAAGGTTGCCATGGCATGCAATAAAAAAATAATTTAAGGTTTTTATATTTCGAGCGTAACGATTACGTAACTGATAAAAATAAATGATGAAAAGTTATAAATTATCATTATAATAACTTTATAACACTTAATTGACATAAACTTTTATTTTTTTGATGCCCGTTTACGTTAAATGTTGATTTTTAGTTTACGCGATTTAGCTAAACGATGAAAATTTTTAGTGAACGCGTAAAAGTTTAAAATATATAATTGAATGTTTATTGACGTAAAAAGATGTGAAAATATGAATTACTATAGTCTCCCCGTGTTAAAAAAATTTCATCCCAAAATTCACGTTGATTTGCCTTCTGAAATGGTGTTGATGAAGAGGTGTGGGTTTCAATTCCTTGGCGATGGTTAAACTTGCCAGCGGATTATCCTAGGATAACTAACGATGCGTCTTTGGCTTTTTAGCTTATGATTTGATATAAGATGATGTCGAACTTATAGTAAGATGGTGTAAGAGTTTACTTGGTTATTATGATTATTAGTTTGGTTCCTCAAGATAAATACGTTTTATTAATACGCACACAACATTTGATATAAATAGAAAATTGTTTCTTGATAATAAGTTTTAGTGTGACTACTCTCAGCATGGCATGGTCCTTCCTGAATTATACATAGGTGATCAGGCTATGTATATTTGAGGGCTAACGATGCGATGCTCATTTTTGTCAAAATGGTGTTATAATTTCATAATATTTGTGGGAGTGGCTTGACTAAATAAATAGAGAATTAAAGTAAATTTGACGAAATTTTCCTAACATATTGATTTGATAGATAATTTGAAATCATTCATACAACCCAACGGAAATTTAAGAGAAAATACAATGAGAATTCTTAAAGGAAATCGAGTCTAAGCATTGATATCATCCTCCATGTTGTCAAGGTCTTGATCGGTTTCTCCTCCTCCTAAGGCATACACCATTCCACGTGCTTCAGTACCTCCAGCTTGGTTTCCATGGTTTCGGTTCTTTAACTCTGGGCAATCACTCTTGTAGTGCCCTTGATTCCCACATTCATAGCAAGTGAGGGTTCTCTGATTGTTAGTAGCAGCAGGACTCCAACAGTCTCGGGTCAAATGAGCGACTCTCATGCAGTTTGCGCACTTTATAGTGCATGGGCCATTGTAATGAAATTTGGACTTATTGTACAACGGTAGAGTCCTAGCATACTCCTTCTTCTCACTAGACCCAGCAGAATAAGCCCTTGCCACATTTTGCTTCTTGGGAGGTTGTTGTTGAGCTTGGTTTTCGTTGTCAAGTTTCCTTTTGTTCTCAGCTTGTCTTTTAGAAAATGTACGAATCTTTTGATCCATCAATTAAGTAGCAAACTCAATTGCATCTTGCATTGTTTTTGGCTTGGATGCCATCACACTTCCCTGAATCATGTCGGGAAGTCCATCGACATACTTCTCGACCTTATCGGATTCCTCAGGAAACATTCTCCCGCACATCAATGGCAACTCTTGGAAGCATTGTGTATAGTTCACAACATTAGTGCCCTTAACCTTCAGGTTCTAGAGTTTAATTTCTAGCTTCTTGATCTCGCCTCTTGGGCAATATTTGGCGGTCATCATCTTTTTCAATGTTTTCCATGGCATTCCGTATGCAGCATCATGACCAACAGTCTTAATGTGAGAATTCTACCATGTCAGAGCACTGCCAAGAAGAGTGCAGGTAGCAAACTTGATCTGGAATACGATGGTGCAGTTGCTAATATGGAATACAGACTTCATCTTCTCAAACTACTGAGTTAAACTAACAACTCCTTCAGTACCCTTGAAACTTAGGGGGTTAACATTTGAGGAATTCATTGTAAGTGCACACACGATCAGCTCGCTCTGTCCTTCTGCTACCAGTTCCTGAATCATGGCTGTCATCACCATTTCTACTAGTTCTGTTTGCTTCAATTTCTGCTAATGCATCAGCAACTCCTTGGGCTATCAATTGCTTAATAGCCGCATTAGTCATAGGGGCGGTGGTTGTTGTGGTGGTTCTCTTTGGTGGCATTTTCTTCAAAAACAGAAAACATAAAATTAGTTTAGTTCTGGAAGTCGTGCCCCAAAGATGAAATGTTACGAGGTGACAAGTTAAAGTCACGTTTCAATAGTATAGGACGGGTGTTTAAACTCGAAGTTGAATGATAAAGATAACATGTGGGATCGGTGTGCTATGACATGATTCAATGTTATGTAATACGGTATTATATGAAATCAAAAAAGATTTAAAGACCATCGTGTCATTCACAATGTCTTGAGAAATGTTCTAGTATTTATATATATAACTTCTTATATAATTAATTAATATATACTCAAAGGAAAGTAAGCAAAAAATATATATAAGTCATGTTATCAGGTAGTGTAAGCAGTAGTGTTGTATGCACATGAAAAAGTGTTGATGTGATGCAATGTTTATGAAAACGTTATAGTCTATGGGGGGTAAAACATCAACCTAGTTCTCCTATATCCTTGGCTCAAATACCAATCAGAAACACCCCCAAAATGGTCGTAGTGGAAAAGTAATTTACCAGAGCATTACTTCAAAAAAACCATTGCACAAAACCTGAGTAGAACCGACCCACTAAATGTGTCCGTATTAAAATTAAATCATGAAAAGTTTGACTACCAATGCACATCAAAGTTAAGTCAAGTAGCTTGTTTCACCTGAGAAAATACATGACTTAAAAGTGTCAGCAAAAAGTTGGTGATACATAGGTATATATAATTAATAAATGTAAATCACAAAACTACATATATACAAATTTATTGGTAAACAATTTCCCTCCCATGACAAGACTTGGCAAGGCATAAATTTAATACAAATGTTGTTTTAATAAAAAAGCGTATAAAAACACAAACCACAAAAAAATTGTTAGTTAAAAAAGTTAACATCCGAGATATTTAAGTAAAGCCATGACGCAATTAAAATCCTTACAAAGACACCAAAATATACGTATGAATGTTTAAATCAAGGATTTTGTAAAGAATGCATGACCAATAACAATCCTAAATAGTCACAAAAATGTATGTATGTGTTGGACCGCAAAATAGTCACACAAAATACGTTTGTTAAAATGTTTAAATCCGAGATTTGTAAAGTATGCATGACCATTTTAATAGTCACAAAATAGTCACACAAAATGCGTTTGTTAAAATGTTAAAATCCGAGATTTGTAAAGTATTCATTACCAAATTTATAATCCTAAATAGTCCACAAAAACTCATGTATGAATGTTGAAACCAAAGAGTTGTAAAGTATGTAATGACATTTCATACAATCCTTAAAAAGTCACAAAAAAAAATGTATTTGATGTACCGCAAGATTTACAAGTAAGAAAATGTAATGAGCACAATATCCCAGAAAGAATTCAATTATCCCTAAGATTCTATGACGCTGAGGCTTAGACATTAATTAGGCCACTTATTGCAAGGCACAATAAGATTCATGAGTATGCAGTTGGTTGGGACTGTAGAACCAATCCATCGTGGGCTCCGACATGGTATAACATTCGTTAGTTCGATCTCGAACTAGTGAGAGCTAATCACCCAAACGGGGGTAGTCACTCCCCAAATAGATCTATTTTATAACACTCGCACTTACTAGCGGTAACTAATAGTTCATTCTACTTAGGCTATCCGTAATCAGTTCAAAAGTAAAGTTGTTGCATCCATAGTTGTAAATAAGAAATGTATCTCAACCCGAGATAAGTAAATGAGTATGTAAACGTGTTTGTAATAAATCATGTAAATGAGTTTGTAAACGTTCATGTAAACGAGTTCGTAAATGAGTATGTAAGCAATTTTGTAAACATGTATGCAAACGAGTATGTAAATAAGTTATGGAACCAAGTGTGAAAACGAGTTTGTAAGTGCGCATGTATTCTCACCCCAAAAGTTATAAAGTAAGTATAAAACGAGTAAAACACGGGGCTATAAACTCACCTAGATGAATGTATTTGATATATAAATCAAATATGAAAATCGTCACGTATAGTCCGAATGCAACCTAATTAAATATAAGTCGTATGAGCACAATGTACTTTGAATAACTAACACAACATATAATTCCTGTTATAGTTACATCACACCTAAACATGCTTGTTTAAATTATAAAAATTAAACAATATAAATTTGATACTTTCTAAAATAATGTCCATGTCATTGTAATTGTAAAAAATAGTATACTTGTCCAATAATTTATTAATTAAAAATACTTGATTTATTATTTACATAATTACATTATATAAATAATTTAATTGTTTGATAAAATAAATATTTTAAAAGTATAAAAGTTATACAATAAATAACACTTTAGTAAAAACATCAAATCTTTCTCGTTTTAAATCCTTTTTTAACAGTGGCGATTTAGTAGGGTGCAAGGAGGATACCCCCCCCCCCCCCCCCCGAAGGTTGTGACAAGTAATGTAAATATTACACTTTCCGTCTAAAAGTTATTGCCCACTTTTTATTTTGGTATGTAAAAAATAATTCGCCCCCCTAAAATAAATGTTCAAGATCCGCCATTGGTTTTACATGTTATTTATACCCGTGGCTTTGTATTAAGAAGATCTATCAAAATATTATATTTAAAATATTTTAACTACTGATGAATAGTAACTTTTGTAAATTCTATAAAATATATAAAACTACTTTTATATATATTTAATTATCGTAATCTTGTAAAAAATCATAACTCATTCGTTATAATTCGGTTTTTAGTGTTCTTTATTTCCACGTCTTCGAAATTATAAAAACTTAATCCAAATAAATATTTTCCCAAGATTCTTACAGTTATGGAACAGAAACTGTTTATTAGAAATTACTATATAAAAATAATTTTTATCGTAAACTTGTAAATTCTATAACTCATTCGTTATAATTTGATTTTTAGTGTTCTTTAAATATTTGGATTCTTTGTAAAAACTACTTTCAAATAAACTATAAAATATTTTTCATCAGATCTGTAAAGTTTTAGATTTTATAAAATTACTTTTATAAAATCACATTTTTATCGTAAACTTGTAAATTTCATAACTTCTTCGTTATAAATCGGTTTTTGTGTTCCTTATATATTTAGAATTGTCATGAGATGTACTATTTTAATAAAACATAAAATCAATATTAATTTGGACGAAATAAAACAATAGGTTTTTAGGGTTTGCCTTAAATATTCATAAAATTGTTTTTATACACTTAACTTAGTCAATTTGTTACAAGTCCTCTAATTTATGTAATAACACATCTTGATATAATTTGAGTCCTCTACTTTGTGTTCACCAAATATAGTCCAAGTTTGTCCAAGAACATATCAATTATATTTATTTACTTATATAAACTATATATAATTAAATAAATAAGCATAAATTATATAAATTTATCCATTGCTTGTAAATCCATAAGTAAAACATCATTTTAACCATGAACAAGTATTTCTTGAGTTTATATAAACTTGTAATATTTTATAAACATGATAAAATATAAGTGGGTAATGATTAACTATATAGCAATTATACAAATCATGAAATGAATACTTGGAATAGATTATGGTTTATAGAAGACCTTAGGAAGATGAATGAAGATGATAACACAAGCAAGAAAAAACCTAGTTTGCTATATACTTGGTAAGCCCTTTTTAATCACAACAAGCTTCATATACTCTTTGATACACCTTAGATATGTTATATATCAACCTTAGTATACTTGTAACACTTTAGAAATCAAAGTTTATGAAAGATTTGTGATGCTTATGGAAATCGTGGGTTTTGAGTGTGCAAGAGAGAGTTTGTGTTTGATTTTGCTTTGAAAATGATAAGTGTGAAGTTCACTTCACCCTTGAGGTTCTATTTATAGCTAGACAAGAGTTAGAATACCACTTTCAAAACCATTGAAGGTTAACACAAGGGACGGTTTGCTTGAGATGTTTAGGGCATGGACATGTTATTTTTATAATGCTAGGGTGTAAGAAAAGGATGGTATGTTGTAAGTAAAAGTATGGAAGTGTGTAAGTAAGGACATGAATGTGTTAGAGTGATAAGATTTAGCATGTAAGCATGCATTTTGCTTCTCAAATCAGCCGAATATAAACCATGTGTAGGAGACAAGAAAATGGTTAAAGACTTGATGTTTAACTTTAAGGTTTAACCCATGGACAAAGGATAGTGTAGTTTAATAGATAGTGGGTTTGGTTTGATTTAATTTGAATATGTAGCATGCTTGGTTTTGGTCTCTTTCTTTGCTTCTTGGCTGCCGAACATCACACGACAAGGATGGGACAAAAGTGATGAATAAAGTGGAGTTTTGATCCTTTGGACAACAAGTATTCTTATTTATTGATGTTAGTGGAGTATGGGATTTAATTTCAAGTGATATGAGTGTGTACATGTATGTTAAAACCGACCATGTATACAACATGTATAAGATTTGTAAGATTTTGCTAAAAAGTGTATTGGTGGGTATTTGTGGAAGTCTAAATGGGTCTATGGTTTGCCATGCATGCAAATTAAGGTTTTTATTGCGAAGCGTAGACGATTTACGTAACGGATAAAAATAAATGATGAAAAATTATAAATTATCATTATAATAACTTTATAACACTTACTTGACATAAACTTTTATTTGTTTGATGCCCGTTTACGTTAAATGTTGATTTTTAGTTTACGCGATTTAGCTAAACGATGAAAATTTAAAGTGAACGCGTAAAAGTTTAAAATATATAATTGAATGTTTATTGACGTAAAAAGATGTGAAAATATGAATTGTTACAGTCCAAAAATCTGAATGCACAATATCAAAGGCAAAATTAACTACAGTATCTAAAACATAAAATGGAAGCCTCACATGCTTGCCAAGTTGACAAGTGTTGATCCCAACTTAAGATCGATTCCTTAGCTTGTAAAGGTTAAGTTACTTTGGATAGATCCAAAACAACTATGGTAG
>BQNB010107445.1:0-23171 GCA_026074375.1 Tanacetum coccineum | reverse complement strand
TAAAAATATGCCATATCCTCGATTCACAAAGGTTATCATTGATTACTTCCTCTCCAAGCTCAAATCTCTTAAGAAGATCAAATTTCAACACTTTTACACAATCAAGGATGACGGTGTTGTTAGTCGACTCAAATTTGTCAGAATGGGTGAAGATTTTCAGCAATATGGTCTCGCCATTCCTGCTACTATGCTTAATAATGAGATTATACAATCAGAATCATACAAGATGTTTATCCTGTACTCTACTAGTCAAATACCTCCAAAAAAGAGCAGAGGGAAAGGTTCACAAGGGAAGAAGACTACAGATACCACTGAAGAATCTGTTGAAGTGTCTGATGAGTGTGACCCAGAACCTCTTATCAGAAGGAAAACCTCTAGAAGAAAAGTTGTTAAGAAGAAAGCCTCCATATCAGTTGATGACAACATCATTCCTGAACCAGACATTGCACTGGAATTAGGAAAATCTATCAGTCTCGTTGAAGAAGAAGCTGCTGCAAGAGAAGTTCCTGATACTCATGCACGAATTGTGACTGAATCATTTCCCTAGCCTGCAAGAACCATAAGACAGTCCAACATTGCTTTCAGAGATACCTCTAGTGTGTCAAAGAAGAGGACTTCTGGTACATCCCAAAAGCTCAAGGGCATTCAATCTCTTACTCCCGCTAAACAAGAAGCCGCTGACATAATGAAAGCTCTCAAGGATAGAAAGAAAATGATAGGGAGACAGCCCGGTACAGGTGGCTCAGATGAAGGAACTGGTGAGATACCAAGGGTTTCGAATGAGTCAATTTTTGCTAATGCTGAGGATGAAAATGAAGAGACTGAATCTGATTCTGATGATATTTACAAGTACAGGATTAACGTGCGCAAAAATGCTGACATTGAGATGAAGGATGCTGAATCTATCTCATGATGAAGAGTCTAATAAGCAACCTCCAGTCCTGCAACAAATAACACCAACCCCAACAACCATTCCAACACCACCAATCAACACCGAAGCTCCACCAATCACCACATCTATCCCTGAAATCACTCCATTCATCGCCCTTCAGCTAAGAGTCGCAAAATTAGAACAAGATATGTCTAAAGTAAAGAAGATTGATCACTCTGCTGCTGTTTTGGCTTCTATTCAATCCCAAGTTCCTCCAGTTGTTGATAAATATGTAGGAACAAAACTTGATGATGCTCTCCTTAAGGCTCTTGAAAGACACACTGCAGATTTAGTTGAGAAATACTTTGTGCTGCCTGCTCCAGAGTCAAGCAAAAAAGCAAGAATCTGAAAAGAATCCTGAAGAGATTATCAGAATCAAAAGGGAACAAGAAAAGAAGAAACAAGAGCCAATGTATACCATCAAGTCGACTGATAAAGCTGCACTTGAAGAATTTGATCTAAAGAGTGCTCTCTTCAAATCCATGCATAAGAACAAATCTGCCAACAGAAACCCTGCCAACTACAGATTATATCATGCTCTCATGGAAGCATTGATAGAGGATGAAAATGCCATGTACAAGGAAGTTGCAGACACGGTTAAAGACCATAAAAGAAAGCATGATGGCGATGATGATGATGACGATGATGATGATGACGATGATGATGAAGGCCCTCTAGCTGGATCAAACTAGGGTAAGTCAACAAACAAGATGTTGGGAAATACGAGTTAGAAGGTCAAAGTACTGATAAGTCAGAAGGTCAAAGTACTGCTAAATAGAAGATCGAAGTACTTCCTGCTCAGTATTAGAAAGTCAAAGTACTGCCGATAATAAAGGAACTTCAAAGGATTATCAGTTAAATAGTTATAGTGATTAGTATTAATTAGTATTTGTGTCATACAAGGACTGTACACCTACTAGAGTTATCCTTACGTTTATAAAAGGATCTCTAGGAAGGCATTAGAATGACACACACGAACAACAACAACAAAAAGCATTAGTTAGAAGTATTAGAGATAAGTATTGTATTAGGGATCTGCAAACTTAGGCAGATTCAAGGTGTGGTAATACAAAATCGTTTGTTAAATCATTGTGTGTTCTTCTTGATACTGTTAACTAGTTTCCGCATAGTTAATTGTATTACATCAGTGTTTCATTGTTATTGACTTGGATTTATTCAAGGAAGTAACATCCTTTACAGGCTAAAGGCTTATTATACTAAGGTATATCGATCCTACAAGTGGTATCAGAGCTTGTGTAGTAAGATGGACCAAAATTCGTCTAGCACTAAGTAATGGTTTTACCGGAAAATTCGGGTTAGGGTTTAAAAACCAAGAAAGAACCCAAAAAAACCCTAATTAGGGTTTGTGTTTCGTCGAGCTAGAGGAGGAACTCCAATTCAAAAACCGCGTATGTAGATCTTATATCGTCAAACAAGGAGGATAAACAAAATCAAGAACCCTAAAAGGGATCTTGATTGAAATCCGGTTGGAGGGAAAGGCTAAAACCGAAAACCCTTGTTAGGGTTTTAGTCGAATAAAGGAGAGGGAGAAGGACCGATTTAGGGTTTTGATTTGTGATGAATGAGTGAATAATGAGGCACCCAACCCTAAAGCTTTTGGAATAAGATAGGTATATTTTCCATATATATCACAAATCTTTTCTCCTTCCTTTTTCCTCTTCCTTTTCCTTAAACTAAACAAATACCCCCTTTGGAACCCTCCAGGGATCAGCCAACAAGGGGCTCCCTTGTGGTTCGGGTTTTGCCCAGTTTAGTCCCTTAGTTTTATATCTAAAGTATCCGTTAAATTAGTTATACAAGTAACGTAATTAACGGCTATTTAAATATTTATTTCGTAAAGTATATTAAACCTTTAATAATAAGTAAATATATATTAAATGTTTAATAAACGCATTCTTCGCGTCTTAACGTGTGTGCCCCCAATAGGCTCACGTATTTCTAATGTATTTAACACGGATCCAACTACCATATTCCAACAACTCCCACTTGGAAGTTGGAGTAGCAGATTGCATCAATACTGATAATTGGCAACGTCTAGCAACACACATAATTACCTTTAAATTAGAAATACTTGAGATAAAATTTTAGGAACAATATCAACTTATAATAGTTATGTATTACTTGTCATTATCATCCCTTTGTTCAGATATTGTAAATACCATGGATATGGATTTCTAAACTTTTTATATAGTTTAAACAAGTTAGTTTCTTGTTAAAAAATAATTCAGATATACAATAATTGTAATCAAGAATTCTTCTTGAATTAGACCCTTTGGTGTTCGGTCCAAACATTTATTGATTAATTCTGGATGAGGGCCCATTGTATCATTTCTGCAATTAAATAATTGGAGGACAAAATTCTTAATGACTTAAGTGTTGGTGAAGCTGCTTCAATCACTTCCAGAATAGCCTTGATAACTACCATTTTAGGTTAAGTTTTTAACTTATAATCAATATGTGATATTACACATGCAAACTGGTTTGTATCTAATGTATAAGGATGACATATTTAGATCATTTCGATTTCTTACTATGACGGAGGATACAAAAGTAATATTATTCAATGGTTGGGGTTAATCCAATATGCATACTTGAGAATACACATGAGTTTGGCGGGAACCAATACTATATTCAAAGAATATAAACAACACCTACATTTGACTTTTGTAACAATTTATTCCTTATTATGTTATACGACATTGGACATATTTAGAATAATATACTTATTCAAGGATTAAACATGCAAATATAGGGTTAACAATTATTATATGCATGAATTACAAATTACACGTATCCTTTTCATCAAAAAGTAAAAAAATTATCTTACAATCCCATGATCCAAATACTAAACAGTTTATGCATGAACCTAATTAGCAAGTTAAAGTCCAATGTAACAAACATTCACAAACTCTTTCTTTTAAGTAGCCAAATCTGTTATATGAGTAAAACTTTCTGAATACTGTTTAAATTCCAAATGTGTGAAATGATTTGAATCATTATGATGAGTGTTAGTATGTATATTTGCATCCTATTGCAAGCATATTGTATGAAATTTGGACAGCACCTTTAATGAGGTATTTGTGAATGTCAACAAAACATACCTATCCCGACACTTATCTTTTTAGTTTCTTTAAAATATCAAGTATTCTTATTCTTAATTGTTGTTGTTTAACCCAATTTTTTGCTCTTAGTGAGCATATCTTGTTAACAGGGGGTCATTTTTAATAAAATGAAGAAATCCTACTTAAACTAAGAATTGATTATTCTCTAGCGTACAGTGGTACACAACAACATTATGCCTTATATAATTCGTAAAACATTTGTATTAAAACCACGTCATCTAAATTCTCTCAATCTAGATATAGTTATCTAAATACTCTCCATTAGATATCTGTTTGTTGTTAGCTCAATCTTGCTCTCATGCAAAATAGTAACAACCCGCATCTTATACACAATATAAATATACATGATGAATCCTTAGTTAAAACATAAGGTTTCCATCCATGTAATAAATTATCTCAAGTGAAATATACCATTTGAGACTTGCTTTAATGACATATTGCATTTGTGTTGGGCTTTATCACCACATATGTTTATTTAATTAAACATTTATTCCTAGATCATTTGTTTGATTTCCTAAAATCCCAAGTGAAGTTTCATTCCAATTCAAGGATAAACACTAGCTTGGATGGAATGATTGATTTCACTTATGTTACACTCCATATGAATTCTATGATAAAAAAAACATAGGTGCTTCCACACTTGATGTCAGATGTACTCAGGAGTTATCTTGATTTAATTAAATATCATATTGTAATTAAACTAAAGATTTCAGCTTCTAGATGCATGATCCAATACACACTTGGATTCTATTATCTTGTATACTTTATAAAGATTATTTTAAACTCATAACCTTTTGATTACACATCGTCCTCGCAAAAGTAATCATAAAGAAAGGAGTTATAAAACTTAATTGTCATATTACAAATATAGACTCATAACCCTTTTGATTACACATCGTCCTCGCAAAGTAATCATTAAGGAAAGAGTTATGATCCTTAATTCGTCATATGTCACATTCAAGTATGACAATTAGTTATCTTTATATAATTAATACTTGTAGAAAAGAAAGATTTAATCATAGTCAATTGCTTGAGTAAGATTAAAAACTCTTGTCATCAGGCATTAATATGTATGCAATTTTTTCCTTATGAGTCTTTCTTCAAAAGAAACTCATTATAACCTTACATTTTACTGTTTGGTGAAAGATCAATCAAGCTTAAAACATTGATTGCCTTTTAAGGGCTGCATCTTGTCATTCATAGTTCTAAGATATTTATTAGATTCAAGATGTGATAATTCATCTTATTAGTTAGCCGGTTTACTATGACCATCTAACTTATAATCCTCAGCATTGATATAAAATATCACTCTATTGATGAGGCATCCTTGGGATTTATGAATGAGAGTTACATTATACTTTAGTTTGACATTTTCATGTTTAACCTTAGTATGACATCAACAAGTGAATTTAGAAGGTTATGTATTTTGTTCTTGAATATTTTCAAAATTTATAGATACTCCCACTGATAAGGCCTAAATTATACATGTTTTCGGCGACGTTATTTGCATTTATTTGATTATTTCTCGTGAACTTTTGGTACTTAATCAAGTATATTTGCTATTATATGTTCTAGGTATGTGTCGTGGAAAAATACAGAAGATTACACGAAGATTTGAAGCTTAAACGAAGAAAGAACTAAAGCTGAATGCTTCCCGACACCTGTTCACTGTTTTGGCCATAACTCGGTCATACGAACTCGGATTGAGTTGATTCAAGCGGCCACGCGAAGAGAATTAAATTGTCTACAATATGGGAAAACGTTCAAGAGCTGAGATATTACCAAAACAGCCGGTTTTACAAATGAGTACAACACACTTTATGAGATACATTTAATTTACGAATCTGGTCCAAAATCCATCCACATACATTCTCAACTTGGTCCCCAAGTTATCTCTAGCCTATAAATACCCTCTCTATGATGCTTGGGATGAAATATCTCATATCATATCATCACACATAAAATTTACAATAGAAAGATCCAAGAAACCAAAGAAGTGCGCCACACTTATCACAAGTGCGCCGCACTTTCCACCATCACCAAGTATGCCGCACAATATTTCTTGTGCGTCGCACTTTCGTTCAAACTTCCTAAAGAAACGGCTAAGTCCCAATAAATGCTGAGTGCATTAACTCCCTAAGTGCGCCGCACTTCTGCTCGATTTCAGCCTATAAAAGGAGGCCTTGGCTCACTCATATAAAACACCTTCACTACAAACCATCCCATTAGTTTGGAACCTTTAAGAGGGTTATTTTTGAGGCTATAGGCCTGCAAAACCTCTCCTCCATCACCACTCTTCAACCACCATCGACCACCACCGTTATAATCAAAGTTCTTGAAGAGGTTGGATAGTTTTGGTTGATGTTCATCACCATTTCCAAATTTAGATCCATTAAGAAGCATCATTGTAGTGTTATTCAGAATCTATAGTCGATTGTGTTCATAGTTTCCAGATTTTACTTTGAATATAATAAAGTGTTCTTGAGAAATTCTTATGAAATCACCATATTTTGCTCTTGGAGTTGGTATGAATCTTGTTACTCTTTTAAATATGATATTTATTGAATTCATGATGATGAATGTTATGTGTTTTGTTACTTTGATTATGGAGTAGTAATCTTATGTTTGTTTGGGCATAATGTAATCTTTGATATGGAGTGTTTGGATATGTGTTTATTGAATTGGTGAAACATATGTTATATAAGAAAATAGGTCGAAAGGTTTCTTTTATATATGTGTTTAATCATTCCACTTAAGATATTGGTTATAATAACTTATAAAGGCCGAAAGGATTTGTTGTTATTAATCGATATAATCACTAGTTATATTTAAAGGACGAAAGGATTTATAACTTGTGGAAACTCGATTTCTAACTTAAAAAACAACTATTATCCAAACACCATCATTAATCTAAGTAGTGATCATTGCATAAACAACTTTCCTTTAATCATTTGATTTGGATAATCTTCTTTTAATTTTCTTTTTATAATATCCGATATATGCAAGATTTAGTTAATTTGATCCGTGACAATCTTATTAACCTTAACACCTTAATTACAAACTGTGAAAACTTCAATTCCCGTGGAACGACCTGGACTTACCTAAATGGCTTTACTATACCGAACGGGTTTGACTTCCACGAGTGTGTGTTTTTAGTAAAAATCGGTATTTTTAGTATTATAAATTTAAAACTTGGAAAACACACATCAAAGTTTTTGGCGCCGTTACCAGGGAATTGTTTAAGTTATTATCAATTTGTTGCTTATTTCTGGTGCTATGTTGTTTCACAATCAAAATTTTCAAACTCGCCGTACAGTTTTCTGGCAAACGGAAACCAAAAATCATTTTTTCTTCAGGAGTAGCGCAGCAACATCCGTTTGTGCTGCCGGTTTTCCGAAAACCAGAAAAAGTACGCCGCACATACCAAGTGCGCCGCACTTGCTGCAAAAATTTTCACAAAATAAGAATTTTATTTCTAAAAACCATAAACCAAAACCAATTGCTATACTTAGGTTCTATAATCATTTGAAATTGTATTTTATCTAATTATATACCTTGTGTATTCGTAATTATCTAGTTTATCATAATATTCGGAAAAAAAACATAAAAAATCTAGAAAAGCCGGCGCACTTTTCCTAAAGTACGCCGTACCTATCCAAAAAAAATACCTCTTCTAACTTTGGAAGAGGTAGCTAGTCATTATTCATTTTCCTTTTACACATAGAGTTTCTCTCATTAGAAAATATCTCTCCATGTGTTTCTCTCTCTAGAAACTAGCCATATATAAGAATCATCCCCGGGGCTGTGAAATATGATATCCTACAGGTGGGTTGCATAGACGTGATTACATTTGATCACTTGCATGTCATAGAGTAGATCTGATTTCTATATTGTAATTCTTGTTTATTAGTGAAGATCCGGATAGTGTATAAATCCGGAAGTAGTGTTTGTGTATTGGTTAGTATTTTAGGCCTCAAAATACATTGGTGATGTGGTAGATTGGTTCTAGCTAAGATTAGAACTCGACATTTAGCTTAGTGTCAGAAAATATTGTAAGCGACATGGTTTATGTGTTTAGGCCATAAAACACAAGGTTTCTTATGTTCGCCATAAAACATAACGGGTTTGGTTGTACCCGAATAAGGACTCGGAATCTAGCTTAGTGTCAGAAAATAATGTAAGCATTGATATAATGTTTTCTCTGCCGAAATGAAGCTTGTTGATTAGTGAAGTAACTCTCGAGTTAGATACTCGAGGAGTGGAGTAGGGCAAAGAGGAGCTTTGTGACTGAACCACTATAAATCACCATGTCGGTTTGCATTTTCTTTTACCTTTCGCTTTACTTATTTCTTTACATTTACAGCTTTACTTTATAGTTGCATTATGCTCATGATTGTGTGAATGTTGTGTGAATGGTTGTGTATATCTTGTTAGTTAAGGTTGTGTAGTTCTTTGTTCTAAATATTAAGAGTGTGGTTATATTGTTAGAATATGCATTAGCTATTGTAAAATATTATCGACACCTCTCATATTGCGTCAAACTTGATCAGGTAACTGATACAAAAGATTTAAAGTTTTATAATGGAAAACGTATTCACCCCCCTCTACGGTTTCCACACTATACCAAGCCCTGAAATAAACTTCCTAATCTAAACAACTTCCATTGTAGCTTCTAAAGCAGCAATATATTCAGCTTCTGTAGCAGACATTGCATTTGCTTAGAACTCTTTCAGTCCACTGCGCCTCCGTTCAAAACGAAAACATATCATGTCTGAGACTTGGTATCATTTCAGTCAGTTTTAAATCCAGCATCACAGTAGTAATCAACTCTAAGTTTAGCTTCTGGA
Source organism: Tanacetum coccineum (assembly GCA_026074375.1). NCBI lineage: Eukaryota > Viridiplantae > Streptophyta > Magnoliopsida > Asterales > Asteraceae > Tanacetum > Tanacetum coccineum. The sequence goes on along the minus strand of BQNB010107445.1, from coordinate 14,250 downwards.
TTTCCACCATAAACTAAAAACATATCTTTAGTATTTCTTAAATACTTAAGAATATTTTTCACAGCAGTCCAGTGAGGTTCACCAGGATTCTGTAAAAAATGGCTTATAATATTTTGCGCGAACGCAACATCAGGTCTAGTGCATATAACCGCATACATAATAGATCACACAGCTGAAGCATAAGGTACATGTTGCATACGCTTCACCTCTTTAGGTGTTGAAGCACCTTGTGTTTTGTTCAAGTAAAGTCTTTCTTGCATGGGGACATGACCACATTTGGAATTATCCATTTTATATCTCTTTAAGATCTTATCCATGTAAGCACTTTGACCAAGTCCAATCAACCGCTTTGACCTATCTCTATAGATCTTGATTCTAAGAATAAATGCTGTTTCCCCTAAATCTTTCATAGCAAAACACTTTCCAAGATATTCCTTTACACTTTGTAAACTTGGAATGTGATTTTCCATGATAATTATGTCATCGACATATAAGATGAGGAATATAACATTACTCCCACTATCGTTTTGATATACACACGACTCATTAAGATTTTGAGCAAAACCAAACTTTTTGATTTTCTTGTCAAATCTTTTATTTCAGCTTCTTGATGCTTGCTTGAGACCATAAATGGATCTTTGAAGCTTGCATACTTTTTTGGGATATTTAGGATCAACAAAACCTTCAGGTTGTACCATATAAATGTCTTCATCAAGATAACCATTTAAGAAGGCAGTTTTGACATCCATTTGCCATATCTTATAGTCATAGAACATCGCTATAGCTATGAGAATCCTAATAGCTCTAATGTCAGCAATAGGTGAGAACATTTCTTCATAATCAACCCTGTAGAGTTGAGTATAACCCTTTGCTACAAGACGAGCTTTATAGGTGTGTACAATGCCATCCATGTCAATCTTTTTCTTAAAGATCCACTTACTCCCAACAGTTTTACAATTAGGAGGAAGATCGATCAAGACCCATACCATATTGTCTATCATGGATTGCATTTCCGCAGTCATAACATCGCGCCACTTATTAGATTCTGGATCTAACATTGCAGCTTTATAGCTAGTGGGTTCATTAAGATCCCTTAGACTATGCTCCTCCGCCTCTATATTTAGACATAAACGATTTGGAGCTCGATGTGTCCTTTCAACCTTTGTGATCTTGAACCAATTAAACCGGATTAGGGATTATAATAAACCCTAATTAACCGAAAATCCTTAAACCGAATTAAAGAACCCGAAAATCCAAAATTGGGGTTCAACTGAATTCGGTTGAGGTGTAGAACCGAAACCCTTAACAACCCTAGAGAGGGGCCAGGCGATTTCGGCGAGAGAGGGAGGAGGAAAGGTTTTTAGAATGAGCAAATTATGAAGTAGGTTATGGGTGTTTATATAGGCACCCAAACCCTAATTCTAAAAACTTTCATGGGCCTCACTTAATATGCTCTTAAACACAAAACCATTAGAACTCCATAGGGCCGCCAACCACTTTGGGTGTCCCCCTTAGAGTTCAGTGTTTTGTCCAATTTAGTCCTCGGTTGATTATTTGTGAAGTTTTTAGACGCATTCTCGTGTATTAACGGTGTGCCCCAAATAGGCTCACATATTCGTAATGTCAATTGCTAGCCCGACTACCATTATCCAACAGCTCCACTTGGGAGTTGGTAGTTAGCGCCTAACATTAAAATACGCTATAATTGGCAAATAGTCTAGCAGAGACCCACACAGAATATTTGTTACATTAGGACTTCTTATGAGATATTGAGTTTTAAAAATCATATTCGCTATTTAATGGTTATAAATTTTCTTGCTTTATACATCATCCCTTTGTTACAGATTTTACCGTATAAACCAATGGATATGGATCCTAAGTCAATGTCCATTTAGTTTAAATATGTTTCTCGTTATAGAAATAATTCAGATTTACCAAATGTAATCAAGAGAATATCATCTTGCATTACACTTTGGGTGCGGCAACTCATTATCTGATTTAAATTGGAGAGGGGCCAATTGGGTATCTTTCTGCACTCATTCAAGTGGAGGAACAAATCTTTATGGATACAAGTGTTGTGGATTGCTGCTTACATACATCCCAAGAAAATAGCTTTATGCCTACCATATTTCAGGATAGCGTTTGGACTATAATCAAAGAGAGGATATCCACACATACAGAACTTGCTTGCATCTCAAAGTTAAGGATAATTTTAAACATTTTTCGACATTTTTATCATGACATGGATCCAAAAATAAAATGCACGAAGGTTGGGGTATCCGAATATGCTCATCCCTTGTGAATACATATGAGTTTGGTGGGAACACACATCCATTATATTCACAGAATCTAACCACACTCATATTTGCGTTCTTACATATACAATATTCCATATTGTTAACCCGACAATGGAAACATATTTAGGAATGGATAAGAATATCATTAGGGATTAAACATGCCATTATAGGGATACCTCAAATTTTTTGTTTATTATGATATGAAGAATCGAGATCAATACCAAGTATCTTTTATTATCATCAGAAAAGTGTAAATATTGTCCTTACATCCCAAATTATCCAATTACTAATAGAAAACAGTATATGAATGCATGAGACTAGTTTAGTACGTTGAAGTCTAATGTTTCCAACATTCTCATACTTTTTCTTTTGGCCAATGAATAAAAAACTAAATGTCAATCTGAAGTAAACTTTTCGAATAGTACCTTGTGTTTCAAATTCATATAAGATTGTGTAAGATTTTGAAAATATGAATGAGTGGTCGTTGCATTGTGTATTCACGTGCCATTTACTAGATTGCGAAGAGTCATGTATGGAGACAAGGAGTAAGATGTACCGTTTTATTATAGGGTATTTGAATCAATACAACATACTATCTCAGACGTCATCTTTACAGTTTTCATAAATGTAGAAAAATATTCCATTCTCCTAATGTGTAATGGCAATTAAATAATTGCTCTTAAGTGAGGCGATATCTAGATAAAGATTTATGCATAAGAGTATGATGAAGAATCCTTCTTGAACTAGAATTGATAATTCTCTAGCATCGGTTTGTACACAAACAACATTATGCCTTATATAAATTCGTAAAACATTTGTATTTAACATTCATTCTAAATTCTCTCAATTAGATATAGCTATCTAAAATCTCCTAAATTAGAATTTAACTGTTTGTTGTTAGCTCATCTGCCTATTCGTGCAAAAGTAGCAAACAGGTCTCAGTACACAACTTATTTATACATGATGAACCTTAGTTAAAAAACACAAGGTTTTCTTCCATGTACTGAATTATCTTCCAAGTGAATATATCTATTAAGGACTGGCTTTAATTGACACATTACATTTGTGTTGGACTTAATTTCCGCATCCGTTTAACTTAATAAACATTTATTCCAAGGTCTGTTAGTTTATCCGCTAATTTCTCAAGTGAATAGTTTCATTCCGCAATCTTAAGGAGTTAGTATTAGTTATGTGGAATCGCTACTCTTTCGATATGGTATACAACATATGAATTTAAGAAAAAATTAACATGGTACTTCTCCACCCCAATGGCAGATGTACTCAGGAGGTCATTTAATTTAATCAGAAATCATATTGTGATTAACTTTTAATATCTCAGCCTCCTAGAAGTGCATGATCATTCCACACACTTGGGATTCTTTCATTTGTATACTATATAAAAGAGTATATAGACTTTAAACCCCTTTTATTACACACCGTCCTCGCAGATTGAGGTAATGCATACTAAGGAATATAGTTTTAAAATCTTAATGCCATATTTTTGAAAATTATATATCATAACCCTTATGATTGGACACATCGTCCTCGCCAAGGTAATTCATACAAGAAAGAGTTATGAACCTCGAACTTTTGGACTTTAAAAGATTTCAAGAAATATGTACGACAAATAGATATCTTCTATATTTAATACGTTGCAGAAAAGAGAAATTTAATCCATAGTCAATATTGCTTGAGTAATAATCAAATTCTTATATCAGTCATAGGCATTATATGTATACAATTTGTCTCCTTATGAGCCTTTCTTCAAAAGGAAACTCAGTTGTCTAACCTCACAGTGTTTGACTCTTTGGGTAAAAGAATCAATTCAAGCTCAAAACATTGATTCCTTTTTAAGGAACGGTGTCAAGCTTAATCATTCATAATTCTAAGACCTTTATTAGGAGAATTACAATGTGTGATTAATGTATCTTAGCTCAATTCTGCAGGTTTGAAACTGATCCTCTAATGTCTATTCCTCAGCATTGAGTATTACAATATCAATCAAGTGATGAGCATCCTTTGCGTATTTATGAATGAGAGTTCTAATATACTTTGGTTCGACATTTCCATGTTAAACCTTAGTGTGACATTAGCGAAGTGGATTTATAAGGTTATGTATTTATGTTTTTTGAATATCTTCAAGATTTAACAATATTATCTCAGCTCACGCTTTACTTTTGTAAGTAGAGAGAAATTCTCTAAATTATAAGTATTTAAGAAACAATGATTGTTTTAATTGGGGAAACACAAAAACACATTTTTAGAGTTGTCATCTCTATGCAGGTTATATATTTTGCTTCATTAAGATTTTTAATAATTTTAGAACTTTAATCAAAACATAATGGGATTTATTTTCAATCCAAAGATGATGTCTTGATTACCTTCTAGGTTGAAACTATATTGAGTGTATTCATGACACACGCTCAGAGATAATTCTAACTTGATTGATTGTTTTTGAGAAGTAGTTAGGTCATTTATGTTATCGAGTAAATCAAAACACTATGAATGTAGTTTGTTTTCAACACATTAGAAATGCCATAATAATGTGGTATTCTATGAGTATTTAGAATTGTGAGTCTCCATCAAAATTCTATTAGATAACTTAATTCTTTTTAGGTCAAATACTTGTCAATTGGGTCCTGCCAAATTGAATACACAGTATTTTTAAACCAAAGTGTATGCTATAAGGTATATTTCTGAATTAAGCAAGAACTCTTTGTTTCATGTGTTCCACAAGAAGCAGGAACAATTCAAGAATTCCATATTCTTGTGTTTACAAGAAAATAGAACATGGCAAGTATACATTATAAGTCTTTGAATAATTGAAGGACCTTATGTTAACTCTACGTTCATGTGTTTCAAGAAACAAAACATGTAAACGTTATAAGTACAAGTACTCCGGAATAATCAAGGAATCATGTTAATGGGTGTTACAAAGAGACATAACAATTCAACGACTTACTTTATGTTGAGGCATTGATAAATTACAAGAAGACTTAGAAGTATGTCTTAGCAAGTAAACATAATGTTGACAAACTGTTAAAGTAATTCATGAACGCAAAGCTCTTGAGTTTCATTCGTAATTTCAAGGTGAATAGTGTACTTCTTAAGTATGATTATTTAATTTAACCAGAAGTTATTGACTAAAACAAGTTAGTCAAAATGTTGAGTAGCTTATAGTTTCTTTGACATTAATGTAATAGGGCAACAAACATCTTGGTGTTTAGTCCTAGATAGATTGATTAGCTTCCTCTCACATTGTGGTAAGATGACACCATAATCTATTGTTATATGTTGTTCCTTGCACACATTTAAGATTTCTCACTTGTGTACGGGACAACATTATCTAAGGTAAACAAACAATATGACAGAGGGGACGTGAGTGAGCGGGGGGGGGTGGTGGGGGGGGAGCGGAGCGCAAATTGTATAAACAATATGATAGTGTTTAAGTATTTACGCATGTAGATTTCAAACTATAATGTTTAATAAGGAATTGTGGATTATTATTCTATAGATAACATTTCGGAAAGCAACCACAGATATGGAACTTGTTATCATATAAAATAAAATGCAATCTTACTTAAACATGTGTTTGTTCATATTCAGAAAGTAATGAATTATTTCAAAGCAAGTTAGAAATAATTATGGGCAACTATTAAGGAAATAAATCTTGTAGCTCCCACTGACTTTTGACACCATTGCAAGAATGTCATTTCAGTAATATAAAATGCAAAACTCCCACTGGATTTGTCAACATTGTAAGTGTTACATCACCAGTAGAAATCAAATAGCAATTTATTTACTTTCCTATTCTTAGAATGCCTACAAGTAGTAATGTACTTAGGTATTGTGTAGAGAATATGAAATTCTACTTGTGTAGATGAGGGACTAGCCATTCATGCTCTCATTTAACTTGAATATTAAGCATGCAATTCCTCCTTTATCGTCTGCATAGCCACAAGGGTATTTAGCACCTTAAGGAATAAAATGAGTCTAAAAAAAATGCCCAGCGGATATGCTAGTAATTTCTTTGCTCATTGCGGTTTAAACTCATACATCGTGACAAGTGCAAGATGTCATATATTTTGGTAGCTATAGACAAAATGTTCTATTACTTCAAATATATTTTATCCTTTCAATTATTTCAAAGCCGAAAAGAAGGGTAATGAAAGACAATGAGAAATTGAAGTTTAATGGTAATTGATAATTTTCAATTTATAATCCTATCTTGTTTTGTCAACCAATGAGTATAGATAGACGTGACTGTTCACTCTTCTACTAGAAAAGAGACTGTTTGTCTTTTGATGAAAAAATCAAAACTTTTCGTTACGAATTATGTTGCAAACACAATTAACAGAAACATATGAAAGTTCAATTTGTAGTATTTTCGATAATTAAAGATTTCGCTTAATAGAAGTTAACTACCAATTAATTTATAATTAAGACTAAGATCCAAAATGTGGGCGTTGGAAGCGGCTCCTTACTTAGTTAATCCAGGTGAATTGATGCATGACCAGTGACGAAAAAACAAGGTAGGGCTCAAGAGTAAGCGACGAGCGTAATTGCAAATATAATGGCAAACTCTATGATTTATGATACTTGTCAAAACATTAAGTCAGCATGTAATAATGTTGGTGAGCATGTTTAGTTATCATTCTTATGCCTCGGGTCCCAGGGTTGACCAAGAAGACTGAATTAAGTACGACCAAAACTGATTAACGTGTAAAAATCGTCAAAGGTCTGACCAGTAGGCGAAATTCACCATGGGTTGGTAGGGGTCCAGGGTCTGACAAAGAGACTCAAACCAAGTGCACGTGTTCTACGGTTGGCTGGCATAGACTTAAAATTTTCCAAAGGGGTATGCACATAAATGTGTTAAAAGCGTGTACAAAGAAGCATGCAAACCAACTTTGTATCACTAATTTTAAAAAACTTTAGTAAAATGGACAGCTGTAGGTTGACATGCCATGGTCCATGGTAACTCAATCGAAACGCAAAAGAGCGGGCAAGTAGGTCACGCGAGCATATTGTACAAACCTTATTTCTTTAGGAATTACGTAAAAATCAAGAGCCCTGCTGTTATATCTATCTGCGCTTAGAAGTTTGTTCTATGGTGAGAATGAGGCCATACTTTCCTATGAGTCCTAGAGTCCAGTTTTTTAAGATCAAGAAAAAACTAGTTGAATTTGTTGAACGTCTTATTAATTTTTTCACGCTCGCAAAAAACAATTATCCACGAAACAAAGGTTGGTCACTGTATGAGCCATGCATTAGGCTGGGTAAAAATTAATAGACTACCGTTGAAACATCATCTTTCTAACATATGGCTTATTTGAATTAGGCGCGATAAACTAAGTGACATTAAATAATCATGACTATGAGAATTGATAATACAAAAAGATGACATTAAGCCTAATATAGTAAACATGTAAAAATCCGAGTTCTCTCGGAGTCTTTCCCCATATGAGACCATAAGGGACCCTCACTAGGTTTTCAGCTCAGTACCTAGATCGTCCCATGCACCACATAAATTTGTGATTGAGTGGGTCTTATAGCCGGAATAGATATAAATTAAAAAAGAAATCAAATAAGCTAAATTAACAATTTTAATTTTCCCTTTTAATCCTTTATTAACTTTTAATAGAATTCAAGATCAAAGATCTACAGATTTTATTTATTTTATGGCAAGAATCTAATATTATTGTTCTTATAATATCTAGGTAAAAACTAAATAAAAATTTTAACGCAGTTGATCATGACATATGGTTTTAATAAGAGGCATATAAACTAGGCGTATAATTAGAACAATAAAAAACCGTTGTATAACCATTCTTTTTTAAAGCTAAAACGAGTTGGTCTCGCTGATGCCACTTGTTGGGATTTTAATAATCTAGGTAACCCATTAAGCTTACGGTAGCCGCGGATGGATCTAGTAATTGGCCATATAGGTTAACACATCATAAAAAGGGTAAATAGAAAACGCGTACCTTTAGCCAATGATCTTGAAAATAATAGTGATTAAACAATCTCCTCTACAGTTGCACACAATCACGTCAACAGAAACACGTTAAGTTGTCTAGAACCTTAACTTCACGAACCAAAACAACAATTGTACCTTCTTGGATCAAACCCTAATCAAACAACACTTTGTGATCCTGATACCAATTAAAACCGGATTAGGGATTATAATAAAACCCTAATTAAACCGGAAAATCCTTAAACCGAATTAAAGATCCCGAAAAGTCCAAATTGGGGTTCAACTGAAATTCGGTTGAGGTGTGTAGAAAACGAAACCCTTAACACCGCTAGAGAGGGGGCCAGGCGATTTCGGTGAGCGGGAGGGAGGAGGAAAGGTTTTTTTAGAGTGAGCAAATTATGAATGTAGGTTTCTGGGTTGTATTTATAGGCAACCAACCCTTAATTTTTTTTTTATAAAAACTTTCATGGGCCCTCCTTTTAAATGCTTCATTAAACACAAAACCCATCTAGAACTCCATAGGGCCAAACCACTTTGGGTGTCCCCTTAGAGTTCAGGTTTTGTCCAATTTAGTCCCTTGGTTTATATATGTGAAGTTATTAAACGCATTCCTCCGTGGATTAATCGTGTGTGGCCCCAATAGGCTCACCTATTTCGTAAAGTACAATTGCTAGCCGACTACCATAATCCATAACACTTTATATGGTGTGGTACATTGCATCCATGTCGTCTTTATCTTAAAAAGCCACTTACTCCTACGTCTTACAATCAGGAGGAAGATCGACCAAGACCATCAATTAGCTATCATGGATTGCATTTCCGCATTCATAGTATCGATCCACTTGCCAAATTCTGGATCTAATATAGCAGCTTTATAGCTAGTGGGTTTATTAAGATCCCCTATACTATGCTCCTCCGCCTCTATATTTAGACATAAACGATTTGGAGCTCGATGTGTCCTTTCGGACCTACGAATCAGAATCACTTCTTGTTGAGGTGGTTCAAAACCTTCAACCTCCATAGGAATTTCGCTAGTGATTTCAGAAGGTGATGTATCTTCATCTTGAATTTCTTTAAGACTACGACCCTCCTACTAACTTCTTGAGATATGAGACTTTTCTCAAAGAAGTTATCATACCTCACAACAATAATTTTGTTTTCAGGTGGGAAGTAAAAAAATAGTAACCCATCGTTTCCTTTGGGTATCCTATAAAGATAAACTTAACAGATCTTTGTTGAAGTTTGTCAAGCATATCCCGCTTCACAAGCACTTCACATCCCCAAACCTTTAAGTAAGACAAGTTTGGAACTTTTCCATACCATATTTCATATGGTGTCTTATCAACCTTCTTGGTTGGAACCATATTGAGAATGCATGTTGTAGACTCTAGAGCATAATCCCAAAAGGATAATGGTAGAGTTGTAAGATTCATCATAGATTAAACCATGTCTAACAAGGTACGATTTCTCCTTTCAGACACACCATTATGTTGTGGTGTGTATGGAGGAGTAAGCTGTTGAACAATTCCACAAGCTTTAAGATAATCTTTTAACTCTTGGCTTATGTATTCGCCCCCTTGATCTGATCGAAGTGTCTTGATTGTCTTCCTAAGTTGATTTTCCACTTCATTCTTAAACACCTTAAATGTTTAAAAGACTTCATGTTTATGTTTAAGTAAATAAACATAACCAAAATGACTATAATCATCCATGAATGTAATGAAGTAGCTAGAACCTTGTCTTGACACATGTCTAAGTAGACCACACACATCAGTATGTATTAATCCAAGAAGATCAGTTGCCCTTTTGGTACTATGCAGAAAGGGTTTTCTTGTCATCTTGCCTGATAAACAAGATACGCATTTGTCAAATTACCCATCATCTATTGACTTTAAAAGCCCTTCATGTTGCAGCTTTTCTATGCGTTTCTTGCTTATATAGGCAAGACGATAGTGCCTTAGATAAGTAGAGTCCAAGTTACGCTTAGCTCTTTTATTGCTAACATTATAAATAGAATTAACATTTGGTACAAGATTATGCATATCAATTTCATAAATACCATTACATGGAATAACATTAAAATAAAGAATATAATTCTTAGAAACTGAAATTCCATATTCCGTAAAACACTAGACAAATCCATTTTCAACTAAACGATGAACTGGAACAACACCTCTAGTTATAGTAGGTGCATAATAACAATTGTCTAAACAAATCACTAGGTCATTAGGTAAAACTAAGTCAAAACTTCTAATAGCTTATACTTGTGCACAAACACCATTGCCCATGTACAAATAGAGAGCTCCTTGTTCTAGCTTTCTTACTCCTCTAAGACCCTGTTTTGTGATACAAATGTGAGTACCACAACCAGTGTCATATACCCAGGACTTATTAGGAAAAGAAAATAATTCTATTGTGAAGATACCTGAAGAACTGGCAGTGCCAACTTGCTTCTTTTTCTTCAACAACTCAACAAGGTAGACATGACAATTCCTCTTCCAATGACCCACCTCCTTGCATTGGTGGCAGGTGTCATCCTTAGCAGGGTGCTCTTTAGCAGAAGGTTTAGGGTTTGTAGGCTTAGGGATGTAAACTTGTTTATATTTTCCCTTTCCATTAGCTTTACCCTTGCCTTTAGCTTTAAGCAATTTATTTTTGGCTTTATGGATTTTACCACCTCTAATCGTCATTACTTACGGTGTTTCATCCTTTTTAGGTAAACCTTTTTCATACTTAATGAGCATAGCATGTAGTTCACCAATTGTCTTCCCCATGTTATGCATATTGTAATTTCTCACAAATCCAGCAAAATCACTAGTGAGGCCATTTAAGATTAAACCAACACTAAGATCTTGTGGTAGCACATAACCAAGACATTCGCTCCTGAAAATTTACCTCTGACAATATACTTTAATATTTAATTGTTGAATACAAACAAGGTTTTGATAAGTTCTGTTTGAGAAGAAATAGAGTATAGACTAGAAATACATGTTTTAAGGACATCACAGGCAACAACTTTAGACTTAAAACAAGTAAGACAAAAACAAAACACAATATTGGATTATTACTTTGAACGATTGGATGAAAATCAGAATAGAAAAGAAAGAGGAGATGGTCAGTTTGAAGAGGACATCAAAACCCTGTTCATTCAGGGAGAGTGCATTATCGCGCTTTCTATCTGTCAGATTTGTGGCTTCTTGATTCTAATCAAAGAAATGATGATATAATAAGCAAAGGCTGGGACATTTACAGGGAAAGATTTGACAAAGTCCTCAAATGGTTTTATAACCATTACTTGAAGAGACAACTCCCTGGAATAATTCCACCAATCGTACATGGAGTCCCAATACACCTCTTTGATTTATATAAACTGATAGATTGTATGGGAGGCTATCTTAGTGTGTAGTTTGGCCAAGAATTTGGTGCTATTGCAGAATACATTGGATTAACAAAGGAATGATGGAGAAGAAATCGAAGAAATGCTATGATTAGCTTAGATGTTTTCATCTCTTATTATAAGACAGCCAGGGCACCAAAAGTTCCTACAAATGTAGAAGAAGACTCAGGAAAGTCTTGTGTCCTACCAATGGAATATTGGTAAGACTTGTGCACCAATTGCTGTTCAGAAAGGGAAGGAAAAACTAGAGCATTTTGGAATCAAGTTGGAAGAAGAAACATTCTGCAAGGAACAACAATCTGCATACTATGGAAAAGATCAAGACAAGTACACAACATTACAAGGGACCATCCACTTCAGGGATCTCGGACAGAAAGAAAGATTCATTTCAACAGCACAAGTGATGAAATCACTTCCTCTTGAGGTGGTTTAAAACCTTTAACCTCCATAGGAATTTCTCTAGTGATTTTAGAAGGTGATGTATCTTCATCTTGAATTTCTTCAAGATCTATGGCCCTCCCACTGACTTCTTGAGTTATGAGATTTTTCTCAAAAAACTCAGCATACCTCGCAATAACTATTTTGTTTTCAGGTGGGAAGTAAAAATAGTAACTCATCGTTTCCTTTGGGTATCCTATAAAGATACACTTAACAGATCTTTGTTGGAGTTTTTCAGGCGTATCCCACTTCACAAGCGTCTCACAACCCCAGACCTTTAAGTAAGACAAGTTGGGAACTTTTCCATACCATAATTCATATGGAGTCTTATCAACCTTCTTGGTTGGAACCATATTGAGAATGCGTGTTGCAGACTTTAAAGCATAATCCCAAAAGGATAACGGTAGAGTTGTAAGATTCATCATAGATCGAACCATGTCTAACAAAGTACGATTTCTCCTTTCAGACACTCTATTATGTTATGGTGTGTATGGAGGAGTAAGTTGTTGGACAATTCCACAAGCTTTATGATAATCTTTAAACTCTTGGCTTATGTATTAGCCACCTCGATCTGATCGAAGAGCCTTGATTGTCTTCCCGAGTTGATTTTCCACTTCATTCTTAAACACCTTGAATGTTTCAAAGACCTCATATTTATGTTTAAGAAGATAAACATAACCATAACGACTATAATCATCCGTTAATATAATGAAGTAGCTAGCACATTGTCTTGACACATGTCTAAGTGAACCACACACATCAGTATGTATTATTCCAAGAAGATCAGTCGCCCTTTCGGGACGATGTGGAAACGATTTCCTTGTCATCTTGCCTGATAAACAAGATACGCATTGATCAAATAACTCATCATCTGTTGATCTTAAAAGCCCTTCTTGTTGCAGCTTTTCAATACGTTTCTTGCTTATATGAGCAAGATGGCAGTGCCACAGATAAGTAGAGTCCAAATTATTAATAAAGTAGGTCGAGAGAGGCATAACACTAACGCTAGCTCCTAAGTCAACAAGGGCGTTATCAAAGCAAACATTATTAATAAAGCAAGGTAAAGTGAAACTCCCTGGGTCTTTCTCCTTTTGGGGTATGGAATTATTGATATTTGAAGCTTCAAAGTAAACTTCCTAGAATTGTGGTCCATATGATCCCTTCTTTTCATCACAGTAGTAACCATTCAAATGACTCGGAAACAGAATCCTTGTTTGTCTTGTCTCGTACATCAGTGTACGGTTCTGTCCAGTAGATACGGCGTATTGGGAGGATCCAATACAGCGTATCGGGTATGAATCAGCTTCAATAGTAGTCCAGATCAACTTGACTTGATCTCTCGGGTTCGCTTTAGTAGAGCTAGGTAGACTTCCAAATCCTCTTTCTTGTAGTACCTTGCTCATTTGCGTAATTTGAATCTCTAAAGTTTTAATCGATGCTCCTTGGTTTTGAATGGCAGCATCCGTTGAAGCTCGGATTTCTTTAATCAAAATAGAGTTTTCTTCATGTCTCTTTGCTGATTCACTCATAAACCTGCTCAGGGTATCTTCTATAGATTGCCTTCATTCTTGGTACGAAGGATTCACATTGTTCCTTTGATAGAATCCCAGAGCTGCTGCTCTATATCCCCCTCCTTAAAAAGGTCCACCAAATTGCGTGTAGTAAGCTTCTTCAAGGGTTTTCCCTTCTTCTTTGAGTGGGCAATATTTGGTATAATAGGGTCCTTTACATTGTTAGCATCCAACTTGAGCAGCATAGACTTTTTCATTCACTTTTTTGATCTCTCTTCCAAGATTATTGAGTTGTGCTTGTATAGCTGCCAATCTATCAGAAGTTTTAGTACTTCTTGACCTAGATGTTCTATTGTGCCATTTTTGAGAGTATTCAGCCATTTCTTGGATGGCTACCTTTGCATTAGCAGCAATCTTAGATGGTATTGCACCTCTTGAATCAAGAATCTGTCGAGTAGGAATTCCCAATCCATTATAGAACAAGATTACCTCCTGCATCTCCGTTAAATAGTGTTGAGGACACTTCATCAAGAGTTCTTTAAATCGCTCCCATGCTTGGTAAAGGTTTTCATCAGGTTCTTGCTGAAAGTTATTAATTTCCTCCATTTTCTTTGCAGTTCGAGCAGGTGG
>BQNB010107444.1:2540-18664 GCA_026074375.1 Tanacetum coccineum | reverse complement strand
ACGATGTTTAGTTCTAGTATGGGGGGGATCTTCGATTTGATTTTTGCCTGCAGTCGTTGTTATCACGTAATCCCGTTTTTACCACCAAATTTTTGCAAAAATACCAAAAAAATTCAAAAATTCAAAAAAAAAGAGAAAAATTTTCAAAAATAAAATAAGTGTTTTTGTCACAGTTTTGACTTTCCTAATGGGTAGAATGAGAATAATTTTTGACTCGATCGGGCGTGTTGAGCCCTAGCTAGTTCCTCAACTTACTGCTTGTAGGCTAAGCTTTCACGAATTCGATTGCTTCGAATTTTAATAAGGTGAAGAACAAGAAGTGATAGAGTTAAATATAAGTTTATGTGCTGAGCAAGATTCTTCTAAAACTTATATGAGTAACTTGTGGCTTTTTCTCCCATTAGCTTCAAATTCACCTAATCATACGTGCTCAATTCAGTTTAACTAAGTCAATCAATGTTTTTAGAAAAAACTTCAAATTTGTAACTTGATTCTTTAAAACGAGATTTTTCTGTTCTTAATAAATTCGAAAGTTAAAATGCCAAAGAAGCGTAAATGAAGTATGAATGCAAAAAAAAAATGCATGAATATTGAAATTTTGCCAATGAAGCATACATTTGATTATATGGAGCAAGTAAAAGATGTGTCGTGATATCCCACTCCGCTAACCACGAGGTGGGGGTTCAAACTAAGACATCTTTACTTCTAGGGATTTGGTGTGTTGTGATATCTCACCAGGAAGCGAGGTCTAGGTGAGGGTTCAAACTAAAACACTTATCCTTAGCCATATTAGGAAGAAGGTGTTGTTGTGATTTCCCACTACGCTAGCAACGGGGTGGTTTTCAAACTATGAAAATCTGTCGTTGGTTGTGGATATTCCTACTAGGGAGCGAGGCTGGTAGGTGTTCAAACTAACAACGCATTCCTAGCTTTAAGAGAACTTAATGTGTATAATGATGAAGATGTTGCAAAAAGTTCAGCAGTTAAAATCTCAGTTCTTTAAATTTAAGTTACAGCGTCCTATTAGTTGTGCTTTGGAGTCATGTTCATCTTAATTACGGACTATGGAAATAAGTTGATCTTATTGGTTGAGGAATTGCATATGAGTACAACATTTAAACCATACACTCATGTGGAGTTTTAAAAGGTTAAAAGTATAAGTATGACGCTTAGCATGGTAGACTTTTTGAACAAATGTGCTTGTTTTATTGCTTGGCTTGGATCTAGTGAATAAATCCGGGGACGATGATATTTATCCTGTCCAGGTCATCCGTTGATTTTTCTATGGTTGTTTCTCATTAGATGATCCAATGTTGATAATAAGGAAGTCAACAGGTAGTCAGAAAAAAAAAAGAAAAAAAAAATAAATAAAATAAAATCCAAAAAAATATTAGGGATGTTAGTGTACAAATAAAAATGATGAAAACGGGACTGTCGAAGCTTTTGATTCTTTAGTTTTCCCTTCGGCAAACCACTTTGGGGGGGGGGTAGATACTTTTCATAGTTATTAGTGCGAAGGGATGATTTGAGTTCTTAGTTTTCGTAATTGCTTTAGTCGAGGAGGATTGAGATTCTTAGTTTTCGTAAATGTTTACTTCATAACATTGCGTGAGGACACGGCAATACCATAGTATGGGGGATTTTGGTATGTGCTTAATTACACATACCTTTTACCTTTAAAAACGAGCTAAAATAACCAAAAACGGACTTAAAATGCCAAATATATGCTTGTTTTGCTAATTGTATTGTGCAGGAACGGATAACCAAGAAAAGGACGAAAAACAAAGCCAAAACGACAAAACCGGACTCGGAATGGAAAAGACTGTGAAAGACAAAGCCAAATCGAAGCCGAAAAGTCAATCAAGTCAAAAAGTCAACAGAAAAGTCAACTGGTCAAAGTCAAAGTCAACCCAAGTCAACCCCGTGTCAGGGACTGAAATTGTCAATCCCTAAACTTATATATAAAGAAGAAAAGAAAAGAAAAGAAGAGAAGGGCTGATTTTGCAATTTGCTCAAAGTAACAAGTAGGGGGGCAGTCCTGCCAACACTCCATACTTGTACACCACAAGGACGTGGGGTGCAACTGAACATAACACTCTTGGGGACTTGTTTTGCCAAGTCCCCAAAAGTTTTAAACAACAAGGACCATGTGTGCAAATGAACAATAAACCATGAGGGGCCATTTTTGCCAAAGAGTGAAACTTTCACTCTGTTACAGCCTCCAACGTTTTTTCCCGCTTCTTTTTCCCTCCCAAACGACTCACGGGTCTATAAACCCGTTTTTACCCCAAAGACCTTCATCCCCTCCATGGATAATCATCTCCCCCCTCCTCCACTACCTTTCCCAGCTACATATGTGCCAACTTGGCAATCCCACACCCCCAAGACCTATTTCGACGGCTAGGATGGACTTTAAAGATTGAAGGGCCAAGATTGAAGGCTGTGACACTCTCACAAAACAAACACACCTGTGTTTGTGTGTCTACAAACAAGCACAACAAGAAGAAAGAGAAAAAAGAAGACCTAGTGTAGATTTTCGATAACAAATAAAACCTTGTAAGCCATTTGTGGCAAATTGTAAGCCATTGTGGCAAATATATTCAGTTTTAATTCAGTTTTTAATTAAGTTTTTATGGTAGTTTAAAGTGTTTTTAAGTTATTGTCTCTTATGCATTTGTAATTCTCTGTTTTAATGAAAAATTAAGCTCTTTTTACTCAATAAGCTCTCAATAAGCTCATTAGAGCTTATTCTTGTTAATAAGCTCCAATTAAGTTTAAAACTTGTTATAAACCCTTACATACTGTTTTAAATTGAATTAAGTTCATAAATGTCCCATTGAGTGTGATTTTGGAAGCTTATGAAGTAATAAGCCACAAAGAGCTTATTGAGCTTTTAAGCTCAGGTTTAGAGGCTAAGGAGCCATTAGGACAGGTTTTTTAGGCCACTCACTCAGAAAGAGTGGCCTTTGTTCTTAGACAACAAAAATCCAAGGTTTCAATTCTCTATTTTCATTCTAGCTTAAGTAATTAGCTTATTTTCCTTCAATCTTTGCAAACACATTAGTTTAGGCTTGTTAATTAGCTGTTTTAAGTTTTCATTGCATAATTTGGTGTTATATTAGTTTATCTTACAAAACTGTCAATGTTAGTCTAATAAGCTAGGTGAGAAAGTAGCTTATTTCAATTAATAAGCCATAGTTTTTATAGCTTATATAGTTTAGTTAGGTTATTTTAAGTAGAAGTGGATAAAAAGTTTTAAAAGTTTTAGTTTAAAAATTAGATTTTAAAATCACTTAGTTGGGCAGTTTTGAGATAAAGGGGTGTTTGGGATAACCTTAAAACGGGTCAAAAAGGGTGTTTGCATGGGTTAAGGTAATTGGGTTAACTTTAGCTTAAGTTTTTAAGTAATTTTAAGCTGTTTTTAGAAAGTTCTTAGTTTTAAAATAGTTTTCTAAAGTTTTTAAAACCATTTTCATCACTGTGAGGTTTTTAAGAAACCCACAAGTGCTTATTTGATTAAGCACTTGAGAGTTTGAGTTTGTGCATCAAAAAGTTGTGATTTGTGTGTCTAAAAGAGCTGTCAAGACAAGCTTTGTTCCTTTGACCTTATAAGTCAAAAATCACCAACTCTCTTTGTGTCACAGTTTTAACAAACCCCACACACCTTTTTCACTTTCAAAAATAAGCAAGTAAAATTGAGTTTTAAAAGCTGAAAATTGGTGCACAAGCCCCTTGGCTATAACACTCCATCTGTTTAAGCTTATTTGATTGTTTAGAGCTTATTTGACAGCTTTTTGCAAGCTGTCAAATAAGCCCATAGCTTTAAGCTTAAATCTCCCCTGGTGCAAAGGGGGGATTTTAAGCCCTTTGTTCTTTGTCTTGTTGAGTTCTAAAGCCCAAGTTTTTGGCTTATTTTAAGAGCTTATAAGCTCTTGTATAAGCCCTCAAAGTTTCAGCCCTTGAAGAGCTTATTTGATGGCTTATTTTTAAGCCCAAACATGCCCTTTGGCTGTTTTTGAGCCCCTTAGGCTGAGGGATTGCTTATCTTTTGATTCTGGCTTATTGAGCTTATTCCATAAGCTCCCTTGTGTTCTTACAGCTTATTTAGATTAGATAGGTAGTCTAGTTTGCTTATTTCCCTTTTGTTGGCTTATTTGAAAGCCTAAGTTAAGCAAGTTTTGCCTTTAAACTCTTTGTTTAAGTTTCTGTCCATATAAGCTTTTTACAGCTTATTAGGCCTTAAGCCTTTAGACTTTTAAGCTTATTTAGTTGAGTTTAAGTCTCCTTAGCTTATTTTTCCTTTGTCTTAGCTTAATTCGACCTTAAGTCCAAAATAGACTTAGCTTTTTAGCCTTTTAAAGCTTCTTAAGCTGCTGTCAACATTAAGCTTATTTATAGCTTATTCTTTTGACAAAAGTCAAAAGTGTCTTCATTAATGTTGTTTAAATTAAGCTGTTCTATAAGTTTGTAGTTTTGAGTTTTTGCTAAAAATCACTTTTTAATAAGCCAAAAAAATAAGCTAGATCGTAGGGGTTGGTTTTGTATATCTTTGATAGTACAGGGTTACACGTTTTCACTATAGTGTAAATTTACAATAATTTGCCCGCCTACCCTTTAGTTTCAATTCTTACACTTTCTACCCTAGAGTTTTAAAAAAAAAAAAAAGGGGAAGATACTTGGTCCGGGTGAGCAAGACTCGAACCCGGGACCAAGCAATACATCCCCTTTATCCCACACACACTTAACCACTGCGCCCTTGGGTCTTTTTCGTTATAGACCCAAGGGCAAACATATTTAAGTACATTTTCCCCAAATAAGCTAATAAGCTGTTTAGCTTATTTTCGGGGCTTATTGCTTAAGGTGTGTTGGGTTTGTTATTTTTCGTAGAACCTCTATAGTATAAAGTATTTTTTGTAAATTTTTCAGAATTTTTTGTAAACGTTTAATATTTTTTATAATTTAATTTAGATAAAAGTTTGTTTAATTCATAAAAAATACAAAAATTATCAAAAAATTTTTGCTTTTTATAAAATTTTCTTTTGTCATCTAGTTTTGTATGGAACCAAATAAAAATTTTTCGTAGGGTCAATTTTTTATAACTTTTCATCGTTTTAAAGAACGGGTCGGGTACGGGATTTTGTTTTGAACCTGTTTTTGGGTAACGATACTCCGGTTTTCGGTTTATAGTATTTTTCATTCTTCGTTAATTTGTTCCCATAGAGTGTTTAGAAGCAACAAATTTCTTCGTAGCTGTATTTTTTAAAATTTTAGTTTTTCACCCTTTTGTTCGGATTTTCGGGCCTCGTTTTCTTAGTTAATTTGTAATTTCTAGGTTTTTCATATACGTTTTAGTCCGTTATTATCGAATTTGACTTTTTTTCAAACTTCCACAAATCATTCTTCCTTCAAACTCAAATATCTGTCGATCGTATCGATTTACCATTTCCAGCCTCGTTGGGGATTTACGACCCGGGAATGCTCTATTACTACTTCTCGGTAATTCATTGATTCTGCTTTTTTAGACTATTCTTACTTATACTATTTGATAATTTATTATATTTATATATTTTATGGTGTAGTTTGAACGGATCATTCTTACTTATTGGGTGTGGCAGGCTGGCTCTGGGTTTTATGGAAGGAAGAATGGTTTTTTTCCTTTCCAAACTTTGGACCGAGTAAAGCTTTTTTTATTTATTTTCTGGGGCCTATGTTAATGGATTGAGGTTTTATTACTTGGACGGCGTTTGACTTATGATATTTTTTTTGAGCAATATCCGTTAACAGTCACTATCAAAAAAAAATCACGAACAACAACACAATAAAACATAATACATTACACTTAAAATGATCTTATCAAAATTCACACTTCATTCACCAAAGGCTATTTATTGATTTTTAATGGTCCACGGGGTTTTTGTACAATAATCGCATATTTGGGTTGAAGTAGTATTTCACGAGGAGTGTACTCATTTCGTCTTTGTTTTTCGTCAACGAAGATGACTTGTTCGGGCATATACGGTTTGTGATGAAGACTTGATGTATCTAGTTATACTCGATGTAAGGAGTTACATTGTAGTACTTCATGAGTTTATACTAATCACTTTAAGGAGTTCATTGTAGTATCTATGTTCTATGTCTACGTTAGTTGAGGTGGTTTTTTCAAGAGGAGATTGTATTTTTTATATACTTTTGGGTGAGTATATGGTACTTAGAGATTTGCCTCTGCACCGTTCTTCATCACACGGATAGTACAAGATTAAGTCACAAGTCAGGGATTTTGCTTCATTCTCGGGTTCGTTTCATCGGGTTGTCTCCATCAGTGGTCATCAGTATTAGCCTACAGAATGATAGGGGATTTAGTTTGGGTTGGATCAAGATGCAGAATGTAACGAGTAGTACCGACATCTTCTCCAGAGCATTTGCTTATGCAATCACGGGCCTATGAGCTAGAGTAAGCCAGTTCCCAGTTGGCTAAAAGATGTACACATGTGTAGGATGATTCCTCAGTTAGTCATCATCCTAGAGGGAGAAATGTGTACATCCGGTACTTAGTTGATTTTTTATGTTACCGTTTCGACTACATAGAGGGATAAATTGCGTACACTCGGGACTTAATTGACTTTGGTGTAGCAATTCATATCTGCACTTTTCTGGAGGGAGAAATGTACACATCAAGGACGCACAACAAGTTCACTTGATCGGGCTTTATAAAATATGTCGGAGGTTAGTCCGCAGAGATGATTAGTGCTTCAACTTGTTACTTTGGTGTCACGGTTTCGACTTCGGTAAAGGGATAAAATGTGTACTTTGGGCAGAATTCAATCAAGACTGGGATTGCTTCTAAGTGGGACGATGTTGGATGATATCATCCCTCCCTTAAGATCGGGTTGTATTAATTTGCTTATCAGTCTAGGGGGTGTCTTTTTGGAGGGAGTTCAAGAAGTTATCGGAGCATAATTTCATATCAAAGCCGATAGTATTCGGATAAGTGAACTTCAAGGATGGACAAATTGAGATGCTGATTTGAGAAACTTCGGACTATGAACCTGGAAGTGCAAGAATATGAAGCGTTCTCAAGACATGCAGTAATTCAGAACTTCGTGATGTCCTGAGAAGCGTATGAAGACAAGTTTTGTAGTTTGTTCAGGAAAAGTTTTGTGCAAAAATCCAATTAAAACCGAGGTTCGGTAGAGAAACTTATATGTATCCTTTGCATTTTTTCGTCTACAGTTGAGAAATTAAAGCTGGAGTATTCAAGTAGATCGTCAAAGATATTCTCAAGGAATAATGGACTTCATTCTTATCATTTTTTCTTTATTTTGCTTGTAGGTAAACATTGTTACAATTTAACGTGTGACGCATCTTGAGGGTGATTGCTTAGCCTCACATTTTAGTGAGCTGGCGTTTAAATGTGAATAGGACTAGTTCTTAGACACTGCGTGTTACGCTTTGGGGTCAATTTATGTTAATTGGGAATAGTTTACCTTTTTTGTTTTAGTATAAAATAACCCTCATGGCTCATGAGGGGGTAGATGTTCTTTTTTCTATTTTTCCTTTCAATCTATATTCCATCCTTTTTGTGTTCACCCCCTCTCTCTACTTTCTTCACTAAAATTACACACAATGATCCATCAAGTTTATTTTGATCAACAAAGGACCTCCCGAAAAGTTGTTTTTGATCTTGTCACTTGAATTACACCTAACATTATTGTTGACGTTTTAAAGCAATGTTTTTCAGGAGATCAGTAAGCATAAGGTGCCAAGGATACATTGGTGATTTTGTTTTGGGAAGTCATGCTAAAGATATGGTTGTATTATGTTTTGGGAAACTCATGTGTTGTGAACCAGTATCTTTGTAATAATAAATAAGGAACAAGTTTAAAGCTGCGGGCTATTTTGTATCTAATATTTGTTAACATCCAATGTATCGGTTTTAAAATGACTTTTTGGTTATGTTCTATATATAATATTTCTTGGTGTTATTGTATATGATAGTAACAGCCCCGGACCCTTATTCGCTATGCGAACCCCAATTGGGGTGTTACAGATTGGTATCAAGAGCCCAAGGTTATAGAGAACCAGGTCAAATGTTTTTGCTGGACTTCTAACATGTTTTTCAAACATTGCATTCATAAAAGGGTTTTATTGGGACACTAGTTGTTGGCATTAGTTAGTTTTTTTGTTGCTTACATGATGATATACATGTCATATTATAGGTACGTTCGTATTTATGTGGGGTATTTTTGTATATATACAAAGATGAGTTTGGCATTCATTTCGCTAAACTCTACAATTATTTATAGAAGGTTATTTATATAAATAGGGGATATTTCTTTAGGCAAGTTAGTACGATAAGCTCGTAGGTCCTAAGCGCTACCTATACATTAAGCTATCGATATGATACCTATTACCATGTTTCAATTTTTGCTATAAGTGCATACTCGTAATATACCATTACCAGCCTTATATAATATATTTTTTAGTAAGTTTTGCTCGTCCGTTTCAAGCAGTTTATGTTTTCATTATCGACGATTACCTACACGTCTGTTTATATTATTCCGAGCCATGGAGATTCCAGTGAGCTTCTGATGAGGAGATATTGGATCTCAATGAGTTGAGGATTCGCCCTATCTGCTGAGCCTCACCTACAACCTATGACAAAGGGTACATTGCTGGACTCCGATCCGAAAGAGGATAAGGAGGGACCCTGAGGAGATCCTGCTGAACCATACTAGCCGAAGGATGAGACAATTATGTTATTAAGGAGTCAATCTGCTGATGACACGCTGATGCATGATGTGAGATGGGATGAGGAAGACGACGAGGAGAGGAGCTCCTAGCTTCCGGACGACCCTTCTGCTGTACCTACAGATGATCTTGTCCCCTCAAGCTGAGAATACAGAAGGCATTTGAGACTAATGAGTCTGCTTCTACACCACCCACCTCTCCACACCATATCATCTTGTCTTTTGAGACCAAATCCCGTGCAGTACGGATGTCTATTTAACCCCATACTCCACAATCACCATCTGATGAGACATGCATTACCGAGTTTCTGTTGCACTACTCTTCATCGGTCAACCCCACCATAGAATGTTAAGTTACTCAAAGATAACTAAGAAATCATAACATCTAGATATCTTGGGAGGTGAGGCACCCTGCCCTTAGATAATAGTTTTGTCAGTGTAGTTATTTTGTTTTATATCACACTAAACTTGAGTATTACTCGGTGGTTGTGTTAATAATGCTTGTACTCTTTTACTCATCGTTAAACGTTGTATTAGTATTAACATGCGTGTTTGGTTATTTATGATCTTGCTACTGTATGATGGGGATTTTTGTACGCCTTGGTTGTCGTTATCTTATATCTCTGCATAACGGTGGTCTCACGTATCATATGATGTTGGGATCACGGAGTGGCTGATTTTCTTGTGGATGAAACTTCATATACATTTTGTTCCCTATGATTTTCAAGAAATTATGACAATGATGTTAAATCAGGGATGGAGTTGTTGATAATATTGATGCGGGTGTAGACAGCGAGTGGCTAATACTATGTGGCTAATGCTATGAATGTGGGAAATCAAGGCACTGTAGGAGTGATTACCCGGACGCGAAAGAACCGAAACCATTGAAAAACCAAACTAGAGGTGCTAGAGGCACGTGGAGCGGTGCATGCCTTAGAGAAGGGGGAAAGAACAAGACCCTAAACAACATTAAAGATTGAGATCAAAGCTTAAAAAAGAGAAAGTTGTACTCTATGCCTACTAAATCCTAAGTTGAAAACTATCTTAGACTTATTTTCTTAGGAGTTCTCGTTTGTATTTCCCTTAAATTTTCAGTTGTCGAATGATTTCAAATTATCTATCAATATATCGTATTATGAGAATTTAATCATAATTAACATAGGTTCTTGTTTACTCTTACAACTACTTTCACGGAATTGAGCAATGCATCGTTAGTCCTCAATTTATACATGCCTGATCAACTAGTATAATATCAGGAAGGTACCATGCTAGTCTTTGTGCTGGAGTTGTTCACTCTAAAAACCTCTTGTTAAGAATCAAGTTTCTACTTTATATTCATGTTTTTGTGTGCGTATTCAGATGAACGCTGGTTAGCTTTTAGATATCGAATTAGTAAACATTTCAAATAAAGCAGACCTTCACTCCGTCTTACCTATTAAAGTTGGCATCATCTTATTCCTAATACCTCAAGTCCGAGAAGCTAAGACACTTTACTAGTCGCCTATGGGGACAATTTCGCTATCGTATATTTGCTCGCCATATAGAGAATTTACTAAATCTCCAATTTAAACTATCTTATTGCTTGTAGTACTTGGTAGTTTTCGAGGCGTTTAATCGGTTTGGATTGGTTGCGATAAGACCCAGAGGTCATTGTGTGTGCCGAGAAGATTGTTGCATCCCCTGGAGAAAGGAAATTCTTTATTCTTACACAGTTGACGGAGTAAACCAGGGAAATGTGACACGAATAACATCATTTCGGGCACTAAAACGCAGAAGTACATGGAAAAGATTTTCTTCTTTTTGGCACCTGTCACTGCAAAGGAAGTTGGAAGACAAGTTTGGAGAAGAAAGCGTCTTGAGGGAATTACCAATAGTTGAGACTTTCCTAAAGCAATTTTCTGAGGAATTGTGGGTCTTCTCCGAATCGACAAGTGGAGTTTCAAATTGATTTGGTACCTGGCATTGCACCTGTAGTACGGGCACCTTATCGATTGGCGCCTTCTGAAATGAAAACCAGTTCCTCACCCTGGGGAGCTCCGGTCTTGTTTTTCATGAAGAAGGATGGATCATTCCGGGGATCTGTGCATTGGACTATCGGGAATTAAACGAAATGCATGTGAAAGAACCCGTTATCCACTCCCCAGAATTGATGATTTATTTGATCAGCTTCAAGGGTCGAGTGTCTACTTGAAGATCGACCTAAGGTTAGGTTATCACCAACTAACGGTTCGAGAAGAAGACATTCTGAAGACTGCCTTCAGACTGTTCGGGGCCATTACGAATTTCAAGTTATGCGTTTGGTTTGACAAACACCCTGCCGTATTCATGGACCTTAGAATCGGGTGTGTAAACCATATCTGGATAAATTTGTGATTGTCTTATTGTTCGATATTCTGACATATTCGGAGAACCAAGCAAGGTAACTCGAGAGGCCACTTAAGCTAATCTTAGAGTTGTTAAGAAAGAGGAGTTGATGCAAATTTTCCAATGTGAATTTTGTATTCCCAAGTACAGTTCCTCGGTCACTAAGATCGATAGTGAGGAATTAATGTGGAATCCAGCCAAGGATTGGAATCCATTAAGATTGGACATCTCTAAGTCACCAACGGAGATTCGTCAATTTTAGGTCTTGTTGGGTATTATCGACGGATTCATTTGAAGAGTTTAAAAGATCGCCATACCAATGGACTAGCTTACTCAAACACGAAGGTCAAGTTTTGATTGGAGGCGATAAACAAGAAGCAGCTTTTCAATGATTTGAAGCTCGAAATTGTGCAGGCACCAATCCTTGCCTTACTGGGGAAGCACAGATTTCATTGGCTATACTGCGATCGCTTCAAAGAAGGGTTTGGGCGCTGTGTTGATGCAAAGAGAAAAAGGTGATTTCTTATGCATCACGCCAGTTGAAAATTCTGAGAAGAACTAGACGGACTCATGATTTGGAACTTGGGAGCAGTATTTTTTCGCCTTCTCAAGATTTGAAGCACTATATGTACGGAACACCAGGTGTACGGTGTTCACTGATCATAAGAGGCTCAACAACATTTCTTTGATCAGAAAGAAAACTAAAATCAAGAGACCAAACGTCGATGGTTTAGAGTTGCTTAGTGATTGCGATTGGCGATATTCGTTATCACCCGGAGGAAAGACAATGACGTGCTGATGCTTTGAGCAGGAAAGAACGAGAACCACCGTTAAGAGTTCGAGCCTTAGTCATGACTAGTTGTTTTGGATCTTCCCAAACAAATCCTGAATGCTCAGACTGAAGCACGGAAACCAGAGAAACATCAAGAATAAGATGTAGGAGTGAAGTGTTTGGAAATTGCTAGAGGAGAAATTTAGAGTGGCGATTAGGGTGTGTGTGTTGGCAAGCTGTGTGTGCGGATGCACGGAAAATCTTAGAGCCTCAATGGCAGGAGTTGGCTACCTTGTTATGGTGATTTGCGGACTGTGATCATGCACGAGTCCACTAAATCAAAAAGAACGTGAACAATATTTTGAAATACAAGATTTGAAAGCTCAATTGCAAGACAAGGACATTGCCATAAGTGAGTTAAAGAAACTCATTGAGAAGAACAAAGGAAAGGGTGTGGACACTAATTTTGAAAAACAATCAATCTTGGGGAAACCGCCTTTGCAACCAATCAGAAATCAACCAGTGGTAAGACAACCAACTGCGTATAAATCTGAACGATCCCAATTGCCAAGACATAGGATTGCCTCCCAAGTTGGTGTGTCGCATGATTTGACAAAACCAGTCACTCCACATTCTTGGCCTCAAGTTAGGAAATCGTCTTTTGCTAAGCCTTATGATGTGAATGCACCTGGCCCTTCTAGGAATAGCCCAAAGCATGTGTCATTTCAGTCACCAAGGGAATCTGTAGGCTCAAATGACATGGTTCATAACTACTACCTAGAGGAAGCTAAGAAAAAGGCACAACTTCAGAAAGACAAAGCCTTGAATACCAAACCTAGTGTGCAACAATCTGCTAGATTACCAAACACTGCTAATGGTAACAAACCGAAACCTAGGAACTTTAATCAACAACCTAGGAATTGGCCACCATCCATGAGTAGTCGTGTATCGAATAGAACTGTTAACATAGCAGAACCACCTAGGAATCAAAAGACTTTCTTAAAGTCAAAAGACTTGGCATGTCCTACATGCAAAAAGTGCATTTACAGTGCAAATCACGATGAGTGCATCTTAAAATACCTCTCAAAGGTACATTCTCGTGCCTCTACACAGAAAAAGGATGCACAATCCCATAAGACAACAAAGAGATATATGCCCGTAGAAAAGAAATGTGATTCTAAGAAACATGACAGACATATCCCCATAGTAAAAAAGTTTTCTCCAAATAAGTCTTCCAATATGTATCTGAAAATAATGCCTCCTAGATCCGGTCTTACATGGAAACCAACGGGTAGAATATTTACTCAGGTTGGTCTTAAGTGGATTCCTATTAGAAAGCCAGTTGAAACCCGATACAACACGAATTATAGTGCTTCACCATTAGGGAAGGAAACACATAATCCAAAAACTATTATTCGTGCAAACTTTTCTTCTTTGAGTGCAGGTAATTCAATGGCTTTCAAACCTATCTCCTCAAATGGTTCATCTAATGTAAATATTCTATCATCATCTTCTTTGTATAAACATTCCATTTTCAATTATGTTAGAAAATATTTTTGAAAAAGAAAATACAAAAATATAAAATTTCAAAAAGAAAAATAAAAAATTTGAAAATCTCAAAAACCAAATACAAAAATAGAAAATTTTAAAAATACCAAAAAGAATCTTCTCGGCATGTCTCTTGGAATCGATAACATTTACGTGCCTAGAAATGTCAATTAACATTATAACACCTCGTGTTTTCAAGTCATTGACGACGTCGATAAATCTACTATTTATTTTTAGTGTGTACGCGTTTGCTTGTAATTGCATGTATTAAGTAAATCGCGTAAGCTAAAAATTATCGTTCAATGTAAACGAGCACCAAACAATTAAGTGTTTACATCAATCAAGTATTAAATAATTATTTTGAGAATAATTATGGTCTTTGTTTATGTTATTTTTATCGGTTACGTAAAGTGTTTACGTTTCGCGATAAATTAAGTTTAGGCATACCCGGAACCACAAAAATAATTCTACGCTTCAACAAATACCCATGATTGTACCCAATACCTAAAGTTTTATTAAATTACCCAAGTTAATATTACTTTACATCTTGTACACAAGAAAAATCAACCAATACACAAATGCTTACAATTAAACATCTTAAAAACAAAATAAACATTTATTCAAAACCTACAACTTAGTAACTAACAAAAATGGACTAGATAATTAGTTAAGATATCAAAGACTTCTAGAAAACCCATCCCCCCCCCCCTATCCCATGGCACACAACAACATTAGGGACAAGAAGCACACAAATTACCAACAACTAGTCTTGTACAACACCGGCAATTAAACCTAGCCCTAATATGTCTCACTTTGACTACAACTTTCCTTAAGACCCTCATTTGTGTTTCTTGACCACTATTGCAATCTTTTGACTAGCTAGATCATATATAATACATGTATATGATATAAACACATACATACACTTAACACTTGGTGTAAAAGATCAAAACTCTCTCCCTTTTTCTCCTTTAAAGCCCACGGCTCACACACCCCTTCATACATAATCCATACAAATTTTTCTACAACCTATACGGTTTAGCACTTATTTTCCATCATCATACCTCATCACACTAAGGTTATCTAAAGCCTTTAACTTTTCATTTATATGATTAGATGTATATGTGATGTTTATGTAGTGAAATCACCATTTAGGGTTTTTAATCATATAAAAGGAGTTTTTACTTGTAATGATCATTTTGTACACTTTTACATATGTTGTGATATTGCTAATATCATGTTAAAATGGATGAGGAAGTATTGTACCATGTTGTTTTGGTGTAAACATGATTATGTACTAATTAGGGTTTTAAAAGTTCACTTAATATGTTTCAAGTAAAAGTAGGATAAATGGCATGTTAACCTTGTTTATTAACTTTTAGTCATGTTATATGGACACTAAAATAAAGTTATAATGGAAGTGAAACTATTGTACACACTTGATTAAGGTGTAAAAAGTTCATATGTAAACTTGTTAAATTAAGGTTTCTTTAATAAATTATGGTTTATAAATGTTGTTATGGACTTAATGACTTGGACTTATGGACAATATATGGACTATGGACTATATAATATATATGACATAGTATAATAAGAGTTATCAAAGACTTGTGGTAAATATTATAGTTAAAAAGTGTTTAAAACAAGTTAACTAAGAAAGTATATATATATATATCCTAAGGGGCTGTTTGGATTCGAATTCCAAACAGTAGGTTTGACATTTTAAAAAGATAGAACATCTCAAGACGAGTTCGGGCATGTAAGAAACTTGAAAAACAGATTAATAACGAAAAAGTTACACTAATTACGAGTTATACGTTAATTAAACGGGTTTATAAAATAACTTTTATAAAAATCTTATAAAACATAAAGTTGGATATTTTTAACAAATAAAACATATTTTTAGGATTCCAAAATGATAAGAATCATAATTTTTCAATTAATAATGAAGAAGTTATGAATTTCGCGGGTATTCGGTAATTACAAGTTTATAAAAATAAATTTATAAACTATGAATAGTAAAAACACTATTCATGACAGAAAGTTTTATTTTATAAAATGATAGAATTTTCAATAACGAGAACGTACTCAATAGAATCGCTAAAAACGGAGCTATAACGAGTAAAATACGACGATTACGAGTATTATGTTAATTTAAGTTATAAAAATGAATTTATAACTGGTATGAACACTAAAATCATTGTTCATCAGAGGACATGAGATATCAAAAATGTCATATATTGATTACTTGTCATAACACAAAAGCGTGGACGTAAGAAACGCGAGAAACGAACTTAGAACGCGAAAGTTATGCCATATTTACTAAAAAAGATATTTATAAATGTTTTACAATTATAAATATGTTTTCATAATAACTAATGGATGGTGATGTAGCTACATAGACATGTATATGACGTTAGTTAATCAAAGCGATTAGTGCTTATACGACATATGTTAATTTAGGTTGCATTCGGACGATTTAGTGACGCATTTTCACTTGTGAAGTATATTATCGGATCACTCACTTGAGGTGAGTTCATAGCTCCACATTTTTACGATTTCAATGATTTATAACTTTGGGGTGGAAACATGATTTGTTTTATAATCGGACGCAAGTGTATATTTTATATTGATTACGTGTTTGCCTAAGTAGCGATAACCCAAGTTGAGCCCATTATCATGAACTGTCAATT
>BQNB010107442.1:0-23171 GCA_026074375.1 Tanacetum coccineum | reverse complement strand
ACCCCATTCTCTTTACCCCGACAATACAGTCGAATTCATTTTTGCCAAGATGCAAAGTCAGTCCTATCAAGCATAGGTGGTCGGGTATCTGAACCGGCACATTGAGTGTCTTCCGAAAGATTAGCCATCTTAATTGATTGTGAAATGATTAAGTTGATCGAACAATGATTACTGATTGTATGTTAAAAGTGATGATTGTTTGTTAGATTAGGTGTTATGGTGTTTAACGTAATGAAGAAAATTTTGCCAGAGTTTTTTTCTACCAAAATGCAATGATTGTCTTCAATAATAGGCAAAACGCAGGAGACAAATCTCAATTAGTTGGAGACAAAACGCAATCAAGAAATGAGATGGACAGAGTCTCCCCTAGGCAAAACGCAATATGGGTCTTCAATTTGGCAAAACGCAGAGACAAATCGCAATAGTCAAAACGCAGAGACAAATTGTAGTAGACAAAACGCAGAGACAAACCGCAATAGACAAAACGCAGTAGTCAAAATGCAGTAGACAAAACACAATAGTCAAGTCCCTAATAAGACAAAATGCAGTACTGTTGTCCTTCACTAAACGACAAAACACAATGTACTTTTTCTAACAAAACGCAGTCAAGAAATATGCTAGAGATACAAAACGCAGTCAAGAAAATACGACTTTTTCCACCTAAAAACACCTAAAAATCACCCTTTTGAATGTTTTTGCTTGGTTTCCTTTGCACAACTTGATCCTAGAAGGCTATAACAACTATAAAAACACCAACTTTAACACCATAAACGTGAGAATCAAAGAGTGTCAAGAACAAGACCATAAACCTTCAAAAACTAAACTTTTGATCGAATCTAACCAAGAAAACGCACACATAATCTAGCTAATCATCCCATGAGCTCTGATACTACTTGTTGTCCCACATGTTTAATCCAAACACAACATAATAAGTAATACCAAATAAGCAAAAAATAGAGAAAGAAAGTTGAGAGAGAAACAAAAGATAGAAGATTAGATTAGGGAGAGAAGTGGAGGATTACAAAATGAAACAAATGCAACCAACACCTTCTCCATGTGTGAAGAGGGTTCCTTTTATACCCTAGCCTACTAGTTGGCACATGGGCTTTCTACTAATGGGCCGGGCTTGGCTTATCTTGGGCTTTAACCCTAAACATGGACAATATTAGGTTACAAACCAAGCCCGTTAATACCCGACTAGCCTATTACATTACAAGACTAATTGCGACTAATAAGACCGATAACATTCTTGTTCGACTTATCTAAAATTAAGGCTAGCAACATCTATGTCTAGAATCATTTCGTGGAAGGAAGTCACTGACAAAATCTCTTCTAGATTGTCAAAATAGAAGATCAAAATTCTTTCAAGTGGTGGTCGGCTAACACTCCTCAAATACGTCCTTACAGCTCTTCCATTTTATTACATGTCGACCTATAAAGCTCCTGCTGCTGTTTTACCCTTTCCTAACTCGGAGGGTAATAAATACATCTTAGTAGCGGTTGATTACATATCAAAGTGGGTCAAAGCTCAAGCACTTCCTACGAACGACGCTCGCGTTGTGATTAAATTTTTAAGAAGGCTATTTGCTAGGTTTGGAGTTCCTAAAGCATTAATTAGTGATCGGGGGACACATTTTCGTAACTCTCAATTAGAAAAAGTCTTACAAAAGTACGGAGTGACCCATAAGTTGTCAACAACATATCACCTTCAAACTAATGGGCACACTGAAGTGACCAACAGAGCTATTAAACGTATTCTGGAGAGATCAGTTGGATATAACCCAAAGAATTGGTCTGAAAAATTAGATGATGCATTATGGGCATTCAGAACCGCCTACAAAACACCCATAGGAGGTACCCCCTTTAGATTGGTTTATGGAAAAGCTTGTCATTTGCCTGTGAAAATCAAACATAAAGCATATTGGGCGTTAAAACAATGTAATATAGATCTCACATTAGCAGCAAAAAACCATTTCATGGAACTCAACGAATTAATGGAATTAAGAGATGGTGCATACGAGAACACCCAGATCTACAAGGAAAGAACTAAGAGATGGCATGACTCTAGGCTTCGGGGAGATAAAAATTTCAAAGTTGGAGACATGGTATTGCTATTTAACTCTAGATTCAAGATGCATCTGGGTAAGCTCAAATCAAGGTGGTACGGTCCACATGTGGTAAAAACTATGTACCCATATGGGACCACGGAAATCACAGTTAAGAAAGGAGTTAGTTTCAAGGTCAATGGACAGAGGTTAAAGAAATACCACTAGAGACATATTGATGCAGAGGTGGTCAAATTCAAAGAAGATATAACATGAAGAGAAACTGAAGAAAATTCTAACTTAAAGACTTCGCTGTAAACAAAAGTGCTTCCCGGGAGACAACCTGGAATGTTATTTAATTTTATCGAATCTGTCTTCCCAGACATCAATACGGCGTATCTGCTCCATACCATACGGCGTATTGATTATCTGGATGTTATCAGTCCTTTATTTTTATGCACTTTTAAAACATTATCGTCAAATCTGTCAATACGGCGTATTCATACACATGATACGGCGTATTCACCAGACTGACCCATATTTAGTTTGTTTAGTTTAGTTTAAATTAACCGTAGGTACCAAAAATAGGAATGCATGTTTTTTCTATTATTTACACAGGACCTCGTGAAAGAAATATCAACGAATATTGGTGGAGAATTTACAAATCTGGAGATCTTGAAGTGTTGGAGTCTTGAAACTTCAAGACGGCTGTTCAACACACAATCTTGCTCATAAACTCAACATGGAGAATCTACCAAGCAAATATCAGGGGAGTTTCTCATTCTAATTCTTTTTAATTCCCGTATTTAATGTTTTATCTATACAACGAGGACGTTGTATAATTCAAGTGGGGGGATGGGAATTAGAATGATACTTGTCCTATTTTTCACACTAAAATGCTTAAATTATGCTCAAATTTAAAAAAAATTCAAGCATACTTTTGTGAAATTACTTGATACATAACCCGCACACAATAACCCTTGTTAGATATTGTGAGGATTTAACCTTATCCGTTTCCAAATGTTTACCCAAATTCCACAAAATATGAGTGTGTCGGTGATGTTGTAGACTTTAGAACTTGGCTTGGTATATCTATTCGAGACCACAATAATGAGTACTATGGATTTAGATGGAGTAACTTGTTTAAATTGGTAAATTTCTAGGATTACACCTAAAAAGCCTTTACATGTTGTTTATTAACTAACTACACTGGTTAGTTAACCCCCGTATAAACCCTTTGTTTACTCTCATTTTAAGAGTAAGATACCCCTAGAACAACCCGTAGAGCCAATCCTTTAGGAATTACACCAACTATATGTTTCGTTACACCTTTACACCTTAGCCTACCCTGTTAGATTATGTCCATTTATCAGTTGCTAGTTGCTTAAAGTGTAAAGTATGTATTTCCTGAGTCTTGTGTCAATTTTCTATCTTTGGTACGGCTGGGAAGAAATTTGCACATTGCAAATAGGAATGTAAAAAGTAGTCAAAACTCGTGTATTTTTACTACCAACACAATTATTGATACGTTCGAAGAATGAAGAATTATCGAAGGAATTATCCGGAGTTATTATGATTGTAAAGATGGTAAAATTACACCGAGTTTCGTAGTATAGTGTAGCAAAAAAATCGAAAAAATGAGAAAAATCACAACAAAAAAGAGAGAAGGAAAGTTTAAAGATAATCGCAAGAGCTTAGACCAAAGTAATTATATGAAGGATCGATTATTCGTTGATACGTACGATGTCGAGTATTGTATAAAGTGGTAGATATCGTCACTTGTCTTGTAAAAGTTTGTAAAGTATGGGATGATTGGGAAGTTGACCGTTACGGGAACGCCAACTTTGGTTGTTGTTTTTGATCAATGATCAAGACGTTTGTAAATAGTTGTGTCTTAATCATGGTAACGGTCGGGAAAAGTGTCTAGCAAACTTATATCTTGGACCTAGTCTATTTGTTTTGTAATTTTTATTTAACAACAATTTAATTCCCTTTCCTAATCATTAACCATGGGTTTTACGCGAATGAGGATGTGATCGAGCATGCATGTCTATTCCGTCGTTACGGCCATGTATGCATGTCTCAGCTGCCTTGTTGGTTTATTACTATTGGTGAAAGTTAGAAGATCCATACCCTATATTACTCTACTAGTCCTACTTTTTAGCTTATTCGAGGTGGGGGTGAGCAGTCACATGTGTCTATCCCATCGTTACGGGTGTGTATGTGTGGTCTTTGTCGCCCTCCTGGAATATTGGTATCGATAAAGATCAGTTAGAGTAATCAACCCTAAGCCTTAAAACAAAAAACCCATTTTACCTTTATAAACTTGTTACTCCTTAGCTCTAGTGGTGGAGATGTGTATCCTTGCCAAGCTTATGATAGAATACTCGTCATGACCGAGCAATTGAGCGAATTAGTTATATGTTACCACATAGATTAGTTGAGTGATTTGAGTGTTTTCTTCTTCCTATTTTGTGAGGTGCTTGGTTGTGTACTTGTAATAGATCAAATAAATGCTTAAACGAAAAAACCCTTAGGGATACATTTTTATAAACTTCTAAAGGCTACTTAAGGACAAGTAGGAATCAAGTTGGGGGATATTTGATGACATCAAATCACATCTATTTTATAGCATCATTTATCCCATGTAATTAACCCATTTTGTATAGTTATTGCAAAGAATTGTTACTTAATCGTTTATATTTAAGAATTGCAGTAATTATGGAGTACTTGGTGAAGATTGACTAAAAGGCATGCATTTTGGAGCTTAAACAAAGATATTTTGAAGATTAATGTTTTGAAGACCAATACGCCGTATCCATCAAGGAAGATACGGCGTATCTGTGCCTGCACTCACCAAAGACCACGAAGGAACAAGATCCAATATGCCGTATCCAGGAAAGGCAATACGCCGTATTCAAGCTATATGGGAATAAAATATCCTGGAAGATATCAAACGTGGTCCCTACTCCAAAAAGCCCCCAATACGCTGTATCCAACACCTTGTATACGCCGTATCAAAACCGACTCGAGACCTTATAAAAGGAAAACTCAAAAAATAAGTTTTAAGTGTGCTAAATCGTATTCTCGATACCTAAACCACAAAAGTTAATTTTCAGAGGAGAAAAAGAGCAGAAGAGGTCGAGCAACGCGATTAATTCCATAGGAGACAACGTGTATTTTCTTATACTTTCATAATCGTTCAGTTTTTGGTATCATTCGTTAACTCGGTTAGTTTACCTTGGCTAAATCATTACTCTTGTATTAATTATGACGTTTGAAGGCTAATACCTTCGGGTATTAGCCATTGTTATGAATATCTTAATGTCTGGTTTGTTTATCTCGATTTCTTAATTTATCGTTGAATTATTGTTTATGTTTATCACATGATAATTGTTTACGTGCTTTTGTATGTGATCTATCATTCAACTGGATCTAGTTATACGGATCAAGTAATCTAGATGCTGGGATAGCTCTCCATATAGTAATATGTATAGGTGGAACAATAGGATCACTAATAACGTCTTGCTTGCCTTGATCGAACAAGTTAGACTGTTGTATGTGGTGGCTTAGTACTAACTAATAACGTTTCGATTCCTTGGTATAGAGTGGATTGTGGACTACCACCTAATATAAATTACCGTTAAGCAGTAAGTGGGTAAAGTCTCGATGAGCTAGGGTTAGTATGACACATATCGTGTTGTCCTCTAGATGAACTATAATCAATATATTTGGATGCTTTATGCGGATGCGTTTAATTGTGACAGAATTCTTCGTGTCTAGGTCTTAGGAAGAAGTAACACCTAAGTTCTTAAAGAATTGATAAGCCGCCTCGAGATAGTAATCATGCACTAAATTACAAACCAACGTCTGATTGGATTAGTATAAAATGGTTAATACTTGTATTCTTCTTATTTGGTTAGACCGCTCTTTTATCCTTTTAGATTTGCTTGCATGTGTTTTAGTGTCTTGAATTGGTTTTAGTCACCACAAAACCTGTGCCAGTCTCTCAGGCTGAAACCCCCCTTTTTTCCACTAGATTTAGGATTAACATAGGTTTAACATAGATTAGACTAACATAGATTAGGAAAACCAAAGTATTAATAAATTGAAAGTGTTCCTCGCTCTTAGTGATCGACACCCTACTTATCACGAAACTCCCATCGATCAGCTACACTGCCCGTTAAAGTGTTGTTTTTGGTTAAGTCGGCAAAATATAAATTTAAAACTTGAATCATAATATAACAACCTACGTGACAACACATCAGTTATATAGATAACAAATCCTAACAATGTCATCACGAGCTGTGATAACCAGCAATTTTAGATTAAATAAATATTTATAAACTTGATTATTATTTTATTATTTTGCTTTACATAATTTTCGTAGTTAGTTTGACCCAAAATCGGGAAGTTATCCCTCATACACTAAAAACGTCTTTGGACACACACCAACTTTGGGCTAAGAATAGTCTACTCATAATGTGTGTGTTGCGGACATCTTAAAGTGTTACATAGGTCATGTGCACTTACGTTTACGATTTTTACGCTAAACACGTACGTTTTGCATTTTTAGCGTTTCGTGCATGCATGTAACCTTATAAAATTACCACCTTTGCATGTAAATTCATTATATTATCCCATGTACTCATTAAGTTCAAAATTTTAAAATTTCATCTCCCTCCTAGCTCCATATATTCGGTTACATATAATAAAGGAAAAGAAGACCAAAAATTTAAATAAAACACTCTCACATGCATGTTTAAGTTGGTAAAAATGACACATTAATGTGTCATTTTCCCTTGGTTTATGTTCTAGACAAGAACATGTGATCCTTGACTAGCTACTTGCATTCTTGACCAATTTTGACCAAACTAAGCTAGCCATGGTTCACATAAGTGTAAGCTAGCTCAAGACTTGGCTCATAAACCCCATTAGTTCCCCTTAGCCACAAACCACACACAACTAGTTTGTGTCTTGACTAGTCAACCATAAGTAACCTAAAACCCTAGAAATCACACTATAAATACAACATGTTCTCACAACTGAGGGTTTCATCTCATTTTTCACCAACAAAAGCCTCTCATCTCGTTCTCTCTTCCTCTTGCTAACGTCCCACCATACACCACCATACAACCACCACTCTTAAATTTTAACAACACATTTACAAGGTTACTAGTCCATTCTAAGGTTGATTAAAAGGTATTTCTAGTTCTTCCTTCAAGTTTCTAAGATTCAAGAGTTAGGGTTTGGTTTATTTGGGTTATATTTCAAGATCAAGGGTTCATATCTTGATCTAGGTTCGTATCTTGCTTCTTTCCATTGTAAGCCATTTCATTTTACATCTTTTTGTTCCTTTGTTACTTATTGGGTTTGTATGCATCCTTTCTTTAAGCTATTTCACCCATATGCTTGTGACTTATTTTAATGTAATAAATAGTGGGTTTTTAAGATGGATAACATTTGTATTTGTTCTTGACTTTAATATTATTCATTTATTGAAGTTTTAGGTTCCTTTGTGGATTAGTTGTTATTCAATAGTTATTAAGGCTCTTGTAACAAATTGGTAGAAGGGATAAGTTAGTTTTGAAGTTTTTGTGTTGAGGTTATCATTGATGAAAGGGATTTAAGATAGAAAAGGGTGTTGATGATGTTGTGGATAAATTTTTTGTAGTGGAATTGGTAAAACATGTTGTTCGAAATTAGTAAGTGGCAAAACGTATAGTTAAAATCATTTTTAGTAGCCACAATCATAAAAATATGTTAGTATACTTTCATACGAACGCGTGGATATAAATAACATAAAAATCAGACTTAAAACGAGTGAGATACGGCCAAATGAAGTTCGGCTAAAAACTACTATTTTTCCCAGCTCAAAACTATTTTCGGGCACATTCTGTCCAGATTTTAAATTCATGTT
Source organism: Tanacetum coccineum (assembly GCA_026074375.1). Classification (NCBI taxonomy): domain Eukaryota; kingdom Viridiplantae; phylum Streptophyta; class Magnoliopsida; order Asterales; family Asteraceae; genus Tanacetum; species Tanacetum coccineum. Next base: position 15,206 of record BQNB010107442.1, on the reverse strand, counting down.
TTGACCCATTTCGGGTCCGAGTCGGCTAAAACTTATAAAAGAAAACTTTTAGAACATAATTTCTCCTTGAAACGTAGCTTTCGGTCAAACCATGAATCCTTATAACGAAGGAGATACGCCCTTCTAAAGTCGGACTAAATCTGGAAATTTTACATGAATAATACTAAGTAAAAGTGCTGTTAGGAATATAAAATGAGGTTTTCGGACGTTTTCGAGTCCGTTTGAGCTATAAAATCCTTAGCGAATATTGTAGTAACACTTATATATTTTCTACAAGCGTTAGAAACTTTCAAAACATTATTAAGTAAGTGTTAGAGGATTTATTAAAGTTGGTAACTCATAAATAGTCGTAATATATATTTATGCGGATAAAATGGCGGACTTAACGTAAATGTTGTTTTGACTTATAAAACTAAAACACAAACATGTGCGGGTGATATTAACTTTCTAAAAACTTCATATGCATCATTTCATGTCATCTTCATAAGTCTAAGGCGTCCTGATATTTATTAGGTTGCGTCTAGAATCGTTGCTAGTTCATTCTTGTCGATTATTCCCTGAATCATTTCATTGCTAAAGGTGAGTCTCAAAGCCCCTATTTTACTTGTTTTGAACCATTTTAGGGGAGAATACATGCTCGTTTACAAACTCGTTTACATGATTGATTCCAAACTTGTTTATATGCTCGTTTACAAACTCGTTTACATGACTGATTTCAAACTCGTTTATATGCTCGTTTACAAACTCGTTTACATGATTGATTTCATACTCGTTTTACTTATGGATACAAGTACTTTTAGCTTTTACGAATACATTAGTTGCTTTTACTATGGACACTAGTGCTTTAAACTTTTACGTATTACCTAAGCTTCCCTATTGCTATGTAGTACACATTATCATGAACCGTTAATTACTTTATGTAAGCACGAATGCTGTGAATAGATCTATTGGGGTTGACACCCTCGTCTGTGTTCTGGCTTAGTACATGGCAAGCGAACGCATTTCATTTGAGGTAGTACTTGGATGTTTTGGCAAAACATCGGATTTCGAGACATGAATCTAAAAGACAAGGATTTACACATCACTTCAAGGCTTCAATGTCATGAGCTTAGGGCAATAGTATTACCTTTTTGTGTGATATTGTATTCATTATAATAGTCACACACACTCAAAAATCTTGTGGTCCACACTACGTTTAATGAACGTCGCTGGTTTCTAAACGCTTTTCATAATATTATGAGTGAAGCAGTAGTTTGGGTTCTCATAAATACTTTACTTAAACCTATAAACTCACCAACTTTATGTTGAAATTTTAGCATGTTTTTCTCAGATCCTTAATTGCATGGGTATCATTTGGAGTTGCATCCTGAGAGTCTTTTTCCTGCATTACCTTGATCATTTGTCTATCTTTCAAACAATTTATTATTTTGTATTGAAGTTATTAAATGTACTTGATTACAAACTCAGTTTGTTTTAATGTAACAAATGATTAACTTTTTTTAAAACGTCTATTTAGTGGTCGTTCTCTTGTACTTTATGCTTCCTGTATTACGACGTCACGCCCCCGGTTATCTATTCCGCTGCGAAAAATTTTAGGGGTGTGACAGATTGGTATCCAGAGCCAAGGTTATACAGAACTAGGTTGCATTTTTAGGCCTAAACTATAACCAAAATATGAAAACAACTTTTAAAAGCATTGGACATATCACTAGTATAACTAAGCCAAGTGTTGCATCATTAAACCTCAGTTTAACAAAGCCTGATCACCTTTGTTCAACTTAGGAAAGATCATGCTATATTGGGGTTTGTTATATTAGAATTATGTTTAAATCGATTTTATACGTACGCGGTCGAAAAGCACACATTTTGTGTGAGTGTGCATAAGCATTGCATCATAAACATTCTGTTGCATCATAAGTCTTCCACGTGCATAATTACTGAATTGTCATCCATGCTCATTCACTTGAATGATTTCTAAATCAATGCTAAAACTTTGCTAGACATTGTAAGTGATACAATGGTCGTTAAAATTTTCATGACCTTACATAATACCGTTTTATATAACATTTAAACTTGTCACGGTCTGTCAATCCTACTAGTTGCCGCACTATTTAAATCCAAGTTTGAACACTCGCCTCATACTTTTGAAATACCTACGTCATCTTGTAACCCACAGTCTAGAAACATACCGAATAGTTCGAACACGACTTTAACCTATCACCTAGTAACGTCTTATTTTTGGAACACGACCTTTGAAAACACGACTTTATATCGTCTCACTCTTCCTTACTTATCGAGATTTGTAGAAACATACCGACAACAAGACAAGGTTTAAGTTCTGCCGCCATCGAGCAACTGATAACCCAACGTGTAGATGATGCGATAGTAGCTTACGAAACAAACCGAAGCAACAAAAATGCAACTCAAAATGAAGCTAGTGGCAGTGCTGGTGAAGTAGAGCACTGATGTGCTATCGTGTAGGGTCAATTATTTGATTCTCAAGTTTTAAATTTATATTTAGCCGACAAACCTAAAACAACACTTTAACGAGCAGTGTACCCGGTCAAGATAGAGTTCGCGGTAAGTAGGGTGTCGAACACTAAGAGTGGAACATTAATCCTATATTCTATCAGTATTTTAATTAGTCTATTTACTGGTTAAAACCTTATGCTATGTTTACTGGTTGTCTTAATGATATAGGGGTTTTCAGCTGAGTGGACTGGGCACAAGGTTTGGTGGAAAACATAATACCATTTCAATGCTACAATAAACACAAAAGAAGAAGTATTAGAAGATAGAAAAGCGATACAAGCCAAATGATAGAAAACTGTATTAGCCATATTAAATCCGGTTCAATGCTGGTTTGTTTGTTTTAGTACAATGATTTACTTATCTCGAAGCGGATATTTTCTTAGACTTAGGCAGGACATCATCCTTAGGATAGACACGATTATTGCTTGTTCATAATTAAATGCATCCGCATAAAGCATCCTTTAGTTTAATTATAATATATCTTAGGGAATTAAATGCTAGCTGTGATCTGTTTAAAACTAGGCCAACGGGACTTTTACCCACTTATTGTCTTGACGAGTGTTTTTATACTGGTAGTCACTATTCCATTCCTTTATCAGTTAAATTATGAGCATGATTGCAAAAACTTTAAACGGAGTTACCTTACCGGGCAACTAAGCTCATAATTCAAAGACAAAGACAGAACGTTATTTGTGATCCTATTGGTCCAGTAATATGAAACACGATATGGAGAGCTATCCCGATATCTAGATTACTTGGTCCGTATCACTAGATCCAGTTGAATGATAGGTCGCATATTCAAACACATAAACAAGTATGAGGTGATAAACATAATTAAACAATCAACGATAAATTAAGAAAATCGATTCAAAATAAACCAAACATTGAACTTTAATTAGATGGCTAAATACTCGAGGGATATTAGCCCACAACCATTGTAATTATACAAGCGTAATCAAACAATTAAAATCGAACGATTAAGAGAGTAAAAATTACACGATGTCTTCTATGGATTCGTGATCAATGCTTGACCTTGGTGGCTGATCTTCTCTTCTAAAATTCGTCTTTAATGAGTATGGTATAAAGAATATGATATTGCACACTGAAAACTCGTTTTTGAGTCTTTTATTTATAGTGTCTGAAAAAGACTCGATACGCCGTATCCAGCAAGGTCGATACGGCGTATTGGGCTGGATTCCTTGGAGTGCGTGCTACGTTCGTAATAAATCTTTGATATCATTCCTAATTTACTTGATTTACTGTATCTTCGAATAGTTATCTTCATGGATACGGCATATTGTAGACAAGAGTGAAATACGCTTGTATTGGGAATTGGTCAAACGCGTTTTCTTGTGAAGTCTTGGCGTAGATACACCGAACTCTTTTAATTGTATTACGGCGTATTGGTGAAATTTCAGCAATCTTCAAATGTCTTTGTTTAGCTCCAAATTATGCGCCTTTTAGCTTGTCTTCACAAAACACTCCTAAATTACTGCATTTATCAACTTTAAAGCAATTAAGTACCAAATAATGCAATAATTATATAAAATGGGCATAATAGATGGGATAATGTATAATTAAAAGTGACTTTATTTGATGTCATCAAATATCCCCCCACTTGAATCCTACTTGTCCTCAAGTAAACTTTAGAAAAAGTTGCAGTTTATGAAAATGTGTCCCAACCGAAGTTGAGGATTTTCCGTTTAAGCATCGTTTTGTCCTAATCACCTGTACATAACCAAGCTCCTCACGAAATATGGAAATGAAAACACTCAGATCACTCAACTAATCTAGGGTGCAACATTTAAGTAGTACGCTCCATTGCTCGGTCATGATTAGCCTCGTATCATAGGCTTGGCAAGGATACACATCTCTACCGCTAAAGCTATGGAAGAACAAGTCAAATGCTAAATTGGGTTAAGAAGGCTTACGAATTGATCATTCAACAGTCTTTCACCATAAGTACCACACCAACAAGACAGTTGTATCGTACATGTACGGCCGTAACGACGGAATAGACATTATTACTCATTCAAAACATCCTGGTCGTGTTTTTAATAATGGTTAGGATGAAGAATGATATAGGGTAGGGAGCTTCTAACTTTCACCAAAAGTCGTCATCCAACAAGGCAGCTGAGACATGCATACATGGCCGTAATGACGGAATAGACATGCCTGCTCGAACAAGTCCTCGTTAGAGTAGACACTAAGGTTAGTTGCTAGGAAAGGGAAGTAAAATATGTGTTAAGTAAAATTCACAAAACAAATAGTTTAAGCCAACAAATACGGTACGGTTGCTAGTAACTTTTCCCCGACCATTCCATGACAAAGACTCAAACATATAGACAGACGCCTCGATCACAGAAATGACAAATACAACCTAAGTTGGCTTTCCCATAACGGTCAACTTCCCTTACATCCCGCGCTTTATATACTTTTACATAAGTGGTGATATCGGCCACTTTTTACAAAACTTTACATCGTTGATTTTTGTAACGTATCAACGAATAATCGATTCTTCTAAGTAATTCCTTTGGTATAAACTTCTTTTGAAATGACTATTTTTCTTCCTTTTTTTGCTTTTTCTCTTTTTCCAATTTTTTTTGAAACACATCATAGATCTCGGTTTAATTACACCGTCTTCACTTTCATAATTCATCCGGATAATCTTTTTCTTGTAGCATTTCTCCTTCGAACATGATTCAAAATCGCGAAAGTAGCGAAGCTTACGAGCTACATATTTTCCCATTGCATTGTGCAATTTCCCGACCATTACAAAGATAGAAAAATTTTACTTTGACACAGGAAATACAAAACTTTACACGAAAGCAACTAGCAACATTGATAGAATAGGTTTAATCTACACGGTAGGCTAAGGTGCAAAGGTGTAACGAAACATATAATATGGTGTAGAAAAAGAAAGGAATGGCTCAACAGGTTGTTCTAGGGGATTTTACTCTAAAAATGAGAGTAATCAAGGGTTACACGGGATTTAACTAACCAGTGTGGTTAGTTAATTTTACGACATGTAGGCTATTTGGTTTAATCCTAGAAATTTATCAGTTTGACTGTTTTCCATCTATATCATGAGTACTAATTAAACACTCATGTTAAGGGATCAAATAGTCGTATCCCAAACCCTAGGATACGCCGTATTGTTCCTGTAGAAACAATTAAATACTGGAAATTAAATATCACGTTTTTAAAACTGATAACGTCCAGACATCTCTATACGCCATATCTAGAGGGGTTCGATACGCCGTATAGAGTGTCTGGGAAGACAGACTTGTGTAACAAATAATTAAAATGCGAAAAACAATTAAAATGAGCGGGTTGTCTCCTGGAAAGCACTTTTGTTTCAGCTGGTCTTTATGTTCCACCTTTTTATTTTCTTCTCTTTCATTCATCTGGTGTTGTCACGACCTATCCTTCATTAATGAGACATAAAAGTTCTCGATAAGCATTGAGGCAATCCTTTGAATGTTTGAGGTGTTCGGACTCTTTTATGGTAATGTACTCCTCATCATCATCGAATGAGTATTTCATCATCTCGAATCTCATGACTTTGCAGTTCGATGGTTCAGGAATTGGATCACCCTTATGTTCTTGATTTTCTTGAGTACAACCGGTGTTGCTTGCTTCATAATCCCTTTCAAATGTACGGTTGATGTCAAGATAAGGATTGTTGGCCCATTCGGTTTTTATATTCGCATATGGTTCCTGTGAAATTTTCCATACGAATAAATGGAGCAATCTCGTGAGCATTCACTTTCCACCAGCACTCTTGTAGTTTTACCAGTACTGCATATTCTAGCTCGTGGAAGTTTTGAAAGTAGCTCTTCAACCATCTGTAGAACATTACCACCCTATGAGTCGCATTTCCCCATGATCCTTCTATTTTAGCCTTAAGTGTTAAGGTTTCATCCTTTAGTTTACCATCAGCTAGTTCATCATACCACCTATGATCTTGAAAATAGGTCATGCTTCCTACTCGAACCATTACTGGTAGTTCCCCACCATTACAGAAACCATCTATGTCAGATGTACATGTGGGCCATTTAGTTCATCTTCTTAAAGCGGTAGGGTTCGCATATATGATCACATAGCTGGTATGGTACCCATTTTCTGACCACGGGTTTTCAGTACCCTTTGCTTTGTCATCATTCAACTCTCGTTTATATTCATCATAAGTTTTGAAGTTTTGGATATCATAAGTGAATAGATCAGTATCAATTTTTAGGAGGCAGTTGAATTCGTGGTATGCCTCGCACAAGGGTGTTTCAAAGTCAAATAGGTTTCCTTCTATCCTAAAGATTTTGGGAACATTGTTCGTTTCGTTGGGGTTGTCATCCTCCTCGGTTTCTTCTTCATTGTGATAAAAAAGATGGTGGAATTTTAGGATGAACTTTTCAAGCATGTTATTCCAAGTAGTGATTGAGCCTATACACTCCTTTGTGCAGCTCCTGCGAGTGAAACAGGGAAAATACAAAGCCTGAATCGGTCTTGAGTCAACCCATTGATTTTGATCGGCCCAACAATTTTGAGAAATTTATTGATGTGTTCGTATGCGTTTTCCCCATCATTCCCATTAAAAGCATCATTGCGTATCTTCACTAAGAATGTTCCATGTATTTCAACGATACATTTCTCGATCATTCTTCATTCGTTGTCATTAGAGACAAAATTCTTTCGGGTAGTAGTGATGTAGTCGTTTGGTTCCGCCATGGTGGTTTCTTTGTCAATGGTTTCCTGCAGTTAAGCATAAATAATCAGTAGGATGTGCCCTTGGGAAAGGGAACACATAAAACAAGAAATTGATAACAGAGAATTACGTTTGCTACTGTATCACTTGACGGATACGCCATATTCAATTAGTTTGAATACGCCGTATAGGTCAGTTAAATGACCAACGCCGTATTGAGTTCTCAGAATACGCCGTATTGCTGGAAAAAATAGATACGCCGTTTAGACAGTAAAACTTAATACGCTGTCCTAATCAGAAGGTTTGATACGTTGTATCCAACTGGTGGATACAGCGAATCAGGTGATCAGTCAGAACATAGTACTTTTTAAAACAATTAAATGCATGAATTTAAACAAACAATTTTAAAACACACAATGCGAATAACTACAAACATAATTTAAATAATTAGATTACACTATTAATTAATGGTTAGAAATACTAATAAGAATAAGGTTTAATTATTTCACTCCCCGGCAATGGCGCCAAAAACCTGATGTGCTGTCGTGTAGGGTCAATTATTTGATTATCAAGTTTTAAAGTTATGTTTAGCTGACAAACCTAAAACAACACTTTAACGAGCAGTGTACCCGGTCAAGATGGAGTTCGCGGTAAGTAGGGTGTCGAACACTAAGAGTGGAACATTAATCCTATATTCTATCAGTATTTTAATTAGTCTATTTACTAGTTAAACCTATGCTATGTACGTTGTCTAATGATATGGGGGTTTTCAGCCTGAGAGATTGGCACAGGTTTGGTGGAAACAAATACCAATTCAATACACAATAAACACAAAAGAAGAAGATTAGAAGATAGACCAAATGCGGTGGGGGTGTGTACAAGCCAAATGATAGAAAACTGTATTAGCCATATTAAATCCGGTTCAATGCTGGTTTGTTTGTTTTAGTGCAATGATTTACTTATCTCAAAGCGGCATATCATTCTTAAGACTTAGGCGGGACATCATCCTAAGACCTAGACACGATTGATTCTGTCATAATTAACGCATCCGCATAAAGCATCCTTTAGTTTATTATAATCTATCTTAGAGAATTAAAGCAGTGGTGATCCTGTTAAAACCCTAGCCCAACGAGACTTTACCCACTTATTGTTTGACGGTGTTTTATATACTGGTAGTCCACTATTCCAATCTTTATCAGTTAATTAAGAGCATGATTGTTGAAACATAAACGGGTCATATACCGGTCTAACTAAGCTCATAATTCAAGGACAAAGACAGAACGTTATTTGTGATCCTATTTGTCCAGTAATATGAAACATGATATGGAGAGCTATCCCGGTATCTAGATTACTTAGTCCGTATCACTAGATCCAGTTGAATGATAGGTCGCACATTCAAACACATAAACAAGTATGAGGTGATAAATATAATTAAACAATCAACGATAAATTAAGAAGTCGATTTTAAAAACAAACCAAACATTAAACTTTCATTAAGATGGCTAATACCTGAGGGTATTAGCCAACAACCATTATAATTATACAAGCGTAATCAAACAATTAAAATTGAACGATTAAGAGAGTAAAAATTGCATGATGTCTTCTATGGATTCGTGATCAATGATTGACCTTGGTTGCTGATCTTCTCTTCTAAAATTCGTCTTTAATGAGTATGGTATATAGAATATGATATTGCACACTGAAAACTCGTTTTTGAGTCTTCTATTTATAGTGTCTAAAAAAGACTCGATACGCCGTATCCAGCAAGGTTGATACGGAGTATTGGGCTGGATTCCTTAGAGTGCGCGCTAAGTTCGTAATAAATCATTGATATCATTCCCAGTTTACTTGATTTACTGTATCTTCGAATAGTTATCTTCATGGATACGGCGTATGTAGACAGAGTGAATACGCCGTATTAGGAATTGGTCAAATGCATTTTCTTGTGAAGTCTTAGCGCAGATACGCTGTATCTCTTTAATTGTATACGACATATTGGTGAAATTTCTGCAATCTTCAAATGTCTTTGTTTTAGCTCCAAATTATGCGCCTTTTAGCTTGTCTTCACAAAACACTCCTGAATTACTGCATTTGTCAACTTTAAAGCAATTAAGTACCAAATAATGCAGTAATTATATAAAAGTGGGCAAAATAGATGGGATAAATAATATAATAAAGTGACGTTATTTGATGTCATCAAGCACACTACTCGAGGATGCTCTTACAAGGCATTTCAGAATTGTCAACCTTGAAACTTCGACGGAACTGGAGGAGCAGTTGGCTTAACAAGGTGGTTCGAAAAGATGGAGTCCGTGTTCCGCATCTGCAACTGGCAGAGAAGGTCAAGTGAAGTATGCTACATGACTTACTAGATAGTGTCATTGACATGGTGGTAACTCTCAACGCGAAAGACAGTGGGATTTGATGGGCTCTATGCAATGAATGAAGGCACTTTAAAGATGATGACCAAGTGTATTGCCTAGAACCGAGATCAGAAGATGGAGAAGAGCTATGGAACCTATTGTTAAGGGAAATGATTGTTGTTGGTTAATACCCTAACGTTTCCAAGAGTTGGCCCTTCTATGCCCAAAAATGGTTCCAGATGAGGAAGAGAAGATCGAGAGGTACATTTGGGGTCTCCCAGACAACATTCAAGGAAATGTGACTTCAGCTGGAACAACGAGACTGCAAGATAGAATTCGAGTGGCTAACATTTTGATGGACCAAAGGATACGTGTTATTGCTACAAGGATGCTGACAACAAAAGAAAGTGGGAAGATGAGCAAGAAGGAAATCATCGCCAGCAACAAAACAAGAGGCAAGAAGTGGTTAGGGTATACCTTGCTGGAACTGGTAACAAAACAGGCTATGCTGGAACTTTAACACTCTGCGACAAGTGAAAGCTTCATCATCACTATGGTCCATGTCCCGTTAAATGTAGAAACTACAAGAAAGTTAGCCACCAAGCAAAAGATTACTTGACCTCTACCTCGGTGACATGCTATGGATGTGGAGGAAAAAGGACACACCAAGAGGTACTGCCCCAGGATAGAGAATAGTATGGAGACGAAAAAAAGCTCGTCAAAACCGTTACATTGTTACGGGTACGTTCCTCCTCGAATAGTGCTCGTTTACAAAATCATTTACATGATTGATTCTAAACTCGTTTATATGCTCATTTACAAACTCGTTTACCTGATTGATTTCAAACTCGTTTATATGCTCGTTACGAACTCGTTTACATGATTGATTTCACACTCATTTTACGTATGGATACAAGTACTTTAAGCTTTTACGAATTCATTGGTTGCTTTTACTCTTGACACAAGTGCTTTAAACTTTTACGTATTGCCTATGTTTCCCTATTGCCACGTAGTACACAATATCATGAACCGTTAATTACTTTGTGTAAGCACGAATGCTGTGAATAGATCTATTGGGGTTGACACCCCCGTTTGTGTTTTGGCTTAGTACATGGCCAGCAACGCATTTCATTTGAGGTAGTACTTGGGTGTTTTGGCAAAACATCAGATTTTGAGACATGAATCTAAAAGAATTGGATTTACACATCACATCAAGGCTTCGGTGTCATGAGCTTAGGGCAATAGTATTATCTTTTGTGTGATATTGTATTCATTATAATAGTCACACACACACTTAGAATCTTTTGATCACACGACTTTTATGAATGTCACCAATTCAAAATGTTGCATTAATATGGAGTGAAGCATTAGTCATACATGTAACATTTCTCATTTTCAGGTTATTTACGACTTTAATTAATTCTATTATTTATTTTTAGAGTTTTACGCGTTCACTTTTAATTATTATCGTATAGTTAAATCGCGTAAACTAAAAATCAACGTTCAATATAAACGGACACCAAACAAATTAAAGTTTACATCAAGTAAGTGTTACATGATTATGAGGAGTATAATTTATAACTTTTCATAATTTATTTTTGTTGGTATACGGGTTAAAACGGCTTACGTTTCGCAATAAATTACATTCGGGCATACCCGGAAGCACCTTTACCCATCTACACTTAAACAAATACCCACTTTGCTACCAAATACATAAAACTTATATCATACTACTCTTACACAACCCATATGGCCAGATCTATACACATGAGATAACCACAAACCATTTCAAAAATTACTTTCTAATAAACACATGTGTAAAACCCTCCACTAGTGTCATATCCCTCCTCCTAGGGAGGAGGAGAGCACTTGTACTATATGTACCTCATACCACCCTCTTATACATGGTTTTGGCTAGTAGTTTGTAAAATACAACTAGTATATATATATATATATGTACCTAGTGGGAGATAACTCACACTTATACTTTGCAAAGCAACACTTCAAAACTCTTTTGTTCTTATCCTTAAAAACCCGACGGCCAAAACATTTTTTTTAGTGGTGATCATAGCTTTGATTTTTCAAGTATACAAGCTTCATTAGTCATCATATCTAAGGTGTTGCAAAGTGGTTTGGAAGATTGGGTATTATTTACAAGGGTTTGTAATCAAGAAAAGAAATTAGGGTTTTCTTGATTAGGGTTTTGATTTTGGAAGCTTGGTTAGGGTTTATATCTTGTGTTCTTCATCCTACACATCTTCTATAAGGTCTATTTAAAGTATTCAATATTCATTTATTCATTATCTTTTATGTATAATAATTGTTATATATGTTAGGCACACATAGAGTCACTTTTGTTGTTTACATATGGTATTTAAGACCTTACTAATTCGAATTTTATGTTGTAGGTAGTTAACATGATACTTGAAATAAAAGGACATGCTTAGTCAAAAGTGTTAAATTAAAAATAATATGTAAATGATTTACAAATTAAATGGTGTTGAAAGTTTATTTAGAAACTTATGTAACAAAAGATCACAAGGACATGGAAATTCATTTGAACAAGTGTTATGGACAAATAGATGACTTATTATATGTATGACATATGGTACAATACTTGGTAAAATAATAGTGCAAAATTCCTAAATAAAAGTAAATATAATGCTAACTTTATTAATCAAAACCTATATTAAACATTTATATAAACCTTACTGTTGGATTCGAATTAAACCTATACAATTTTATATTTTATTAAATTAGTATCTTCCACAAGGATCGTGTTAAAGGACTTAATATATGTAAGATATATGGCATAATACTTGGTAAAATAATGGTGCAAAGTTTTTAAATAAAAGTAATTATAAATCTTGCTTTATTAATCAAAAACCCTAATTAACTTCTAAACACCTACTGTTGGAAATTCGACACTTAACTTATACATTTTATATTTTATTAAAATAGTACTCATTACAAGGATCGTGAGCATGTAAAGAACTCGAAAAACGAATTTATAACGAAGAAGATATGACATTTATAAGTTTACGTTAATTAAACATATAAAAGTGATTTTATAAAAGTGATTTTATATAAATACTTTCTGCCTCAGATCTGACCTAAAAACATAAATATTTTATAAACATAGTACTCTTCATGACGAATCCAAGGACATAAGAAACTCGAGAAACGGAATTAAAATGAACAAGTTATGTATTTTATAAGTTATATATAATTAATTACATAAAAACAGTTTTTAGGAACTGTTATGAACAGTAAATGTTACTGTTCATCAGAGGTTTAATTTTTATAAATATGATATTTTGATAGATTTTCTTAATACGAAGTCGTGGACATAAGAAACGTATAAATCGGAGTTAAAACGATAAAGATATGAGGTTTTAAAATCGCGCGCACTATTTTTACTTTTATACATTCTTTTTATAAAACAATTAAATTAATAATGAAATATCATTATGTAACCAATAAAAACATTAAATCATATATTTTTACAAATGATGCATTGGTAAATAAAAATAACATTTTTCTTTACGGGTACAAGTACATATACTTTTTATTTAACAAAGTACGAGTTAATTGTTAATTTAACATTTAAAGATTTAATAAAAACTATTAGGTGGTGGTGTAACTATATAACATGTGATGTTTTATTCATATAAAGTACATTATGCTCATACGACCTATAAATAATTAGGTTGCATTCGGATTGCCGAGACGATTCACTTATTTGAATTAGATAATCAATCATTCACTTACGGTGAGTTTATAGCCCCTCTTTCACTTGTTTTACATTTACTTTACAAATCTCGGGGGAGAATACATGCTCAATACAACTTGTTTACATATTCGTTTACAATATCTTTTACATACTATTCTACACACTTGGTTTACATACTTGATTTTGCAATTCATTACAAACACAATTACATGGTTGATTACAAACTTGGTTTCATACTTTGTCACATACTCATTTACATACATGTTTATGAAATTGTTTACATACTCAATTACTTGATTTATATCACACTCTTTTGTACTTATGGATTTAAGTACTCAAAGCTATTTACGAATACAATGGTTAATTTTTATTGGACACAAGTGTTTTCAGTTGTCATCTCCTGTTTACATGTGCCTAAGTAAGTTAACCCACCATTGTCCATTATCATGAACGCCTTTAAATTCTTGATCGGAGGACCGGTTGAGGAAGCGCGAGTGTATAAATAGATCTATTTGGGATTGACATCCCTGTTCGGGTGAGTAGCTCTCACTAGTTTCGACCGTACTGAAACACGAATGAATACTGTCGGTAAATTTGGATGTTACGGGGTTTTAAAATCTACATGGCATTTTTTTGCATAATTTGCATACATTAGATGTCGAGCTTCAGTGTTCATGAGCTTAGGTACTGTATCTGTTATAGTTAGACCCATACATTTTTGGAAAATCACGATTTCAACTGTCCCTATACTATTATTGAAATTACTATTTCTGGAAACACTTTTCTTTATATTGCGGTGAAGTAATAAACACTAAACTCTTTTGGTTCTACATTTACTCTTACATTTTTGGCGATTATTATAAGGATTGAAAAATGGGTCATAACATATTTATAATCTTTGGATTTTTCCAAACATTTACATTTTACTTACAAAACCTCTATGAACTCACCAACTTTAATGTTGACACTTTTAAGCTGTTTTTTCTCAGGTGAATTTGATGGCTTGCTTACTTGATGTGCTTGGGAGTCTAAATTTGATAATGATATCATTCATGGATTTTTTCTTACATACAAATGATCAATCTGTCGGTGGGTTGCCCGACATGATTCAGGGAAGTGTTGTGGCATCGAAACCGAAAACCATACAGGAGGCTACTGAAATGACATCCGAACTAATGGATAAGAAAATCAACACTATTGCTAAAAGACAGGCGGAGAACAAGAGGAAGTTTGAAAACACTTCCCGAAACAATCAAAACCAGCAAGACAAGAAAACAAGAGGCAGAACACTGGCAGAGCCTACACTGCAGGATCTGGTGATAAGAAATCGTATGCAGGATCTAAACCTCTGTGTCCCAAATGTAATTACAACCATAACGGTCCATGTGCACCAAAATGCTACAAGTGTAACAAATTTGGTCACTTGGGGCATAATTGTAGAAGTTCTGCAAGTGTTAATCCGGGTAGTAACCAAAGAGGAAATGGGACAGGTCAAGGGCCTACTTGCTTTGAGTGTGGAGTTTGGGGACACATCAAGACGGATTGTCTGAAGTTGAAGAACAACAACAACAACCGTGGTAATCATGTTAGAAATGACAATGCTCTAGCGAAGGTGTATGTAGTAGGGCATGCGGGGACAAACCCAGATTCCAATGTCGTGGCGGGTACGTTCCTTCTCAACAACCGCTATGCTTCTATCTTATTTAATACTGGTGCCGATAGGAGTTTTGTGTCCACCATTTAGTTCCCAAATTGACATCACACCATCTACCTTGGATCACTATTATGATGTTGAATTAGCCGACGGAAGAATAATTAGGTTAAACTCTATTCTTATGGGTTGTACATTAAATCTCCTGAACCACCCATTCAACAT
>BQNB010107441.1:0-23171 GCA_026074375.1 Tanacetum coccineum | reverse complement strand
TTGCGTGTCGTAAGCTTCTTCTAGGGATTTCCATTCTTCTTTGAGTGGGCAATCTTTGGTTTAATGGGATCCTTTGCATTGTTCACATCCTACCTGAGCAGCATAAACTTTTTCGTTCACCTTCTTGATCTCTCTTCCTAGATTGTTCAGTTGCACTTGTATTGCTGCTAAACCATCAAAAGTTTCAGTACTTCTGGTTCTAGATGTTCCATTGTGCCATTTTTGAGAGTATGCAACCATTTCTTGGATGACTATTTTTACGTCAGCAGCAGTCTTAGATGGTATGTCACCTCTTGAATCTAGAATCTGTCGAGTAGGAATATCCAACCTATTGTAGAACAAAATTACCTCCTGCATCTCGATCAAGTAGTGTTGAGGACACTTCATCAAGAGTTCTTTAAAGCGCTCCTATGCTTGATAAAGGGTTTCATCTGGTTCTTGCTAAAAGTTGTTGATTTCTTCCATTTTCTTCGTAGTTCGACCAGGTGGGCAATATTTGTTCAAAAACTTAGTTTTAAGATCATCCCAAGTTTTGATTGAACCAGTTGATTCATTTCTCAGCCAACGACTTGTGGCTCCAGTTAAGAATATAGGTAAGACTTGGAGCATTAGTTGATCTACAATAATGTTAGGAACATGGAATAAGTCAACAATTTCGAGAACTTTCTCAATGTGTTCGTTCGCATCTTCATGATCCGAACCGCTGAATGTGTTTTCTCGAAGCTCCTTAAGAAATTGGCCTTTCAGTTCAAACTGATATTTGTTATCAATTTTGGGCCTTTTAACTCCTGATCGATAGTCAGTTCGGGTCTTGCTCATGTATTGCTCCATGGTTTCCGCCAATGTTTCTGCTTCTTCTTCCTCTGAGTATTATTGGCCAGAAAATAATTTAAAATCAGGTGATCCCAATTCGTCAAGACGTAGTGTCTTGAAGTGTCTCCTTGATGATCAAAATTCTCATTCAGGTTTTTCGTAAGGTGTGAATAGTTTGCTTGTTGAACTCCTTGTCATGCACTACCTGACACAAGGGATAAACAATCAGTAGGATATGCTCGAAAGAGAAAAAACACAGATATACGTAATCGAATGTGGAAAGCTACTGTTACTGTATCAAATGATCGATACGCTATATTCAATAGAAGTGAATACGCCTTTTTAATCTTTTAAATGAATACGCTGTATTGGACAAAAAGTTGGATACGTCATTTCTGATGGAAGTAGATATGCCGTATCAGGCTATCGACCAGAACAGTGTATTGAGAAAAATAATTAAGTACGCAAATAATTAAACACACATATATACAAGCAAAGAATAAAAGACAAATATACAAAATTTACAAAATATACACTAATCTAAATTACGCTACTCCTAAGGGGTTATATCTAATATAATGTTAAAAACCAAAATATCAAATAAAAATCAAGATTAATTCTCACTCCCGGGCAGCGGCGCCAAAAACTTGATGCGTCGTTGTGTGGTGTATATTTTTATGATTCAAGTTTTAAATTTATATTTTGCCCACTAAACCAAAAACAACACTTTAACGGACAGTGTACCTGATCAGTAGTAGTTTCGCGGTAAGTAAGGTGTCGAACACTTGAAGCGATGTTAAATCTATCAATTTATTAATATCTTGGTTATCTAATCTATGTTAATTCTATTCTATTCTAAACCTATGTTAGTCCTAATCCTAATTCTAACAGTAAAAGGAGGGTTTCAGCCTAAGAGACTGGCATGGTTTGGTTGGTGACTACAATCAATTCAAGGCACTTTACCCCAGCAAGCAAATTAACAGAAGATAAAAGAGTGATCGAGCCAAATATAAAAAAACTGTATTAACCATTATTAATCCGATTTAAACATTGGTTTGTTTATTAAGTGCAATGATTTCTTTTCTCGAGGTGGCATATCATTCTTAAGACTTAGGCGTTACATCATCCTAAGACCTAGACACATTAATTGTGTCATAATTAAAGCATCCGCATAAAGCATCCTTATTTGCTGATTATCTATCTTAGGGATTCACAAAGCAACAGGTGATCTTGTTAAACCCTAGCTCATAGAGACTTTACTCACTTACTACTTAACGACAATTTATACACTAGTAGTATACTTTTCAACTGTCCAATAGAATCAAGATGTTATTTGTTGAATTATCTAGGTTCACCCGCTAGTCAACTTGTTCACTAAACCAAAACGCAATATCCCGAGTAACTAGTATAAGCCAGACACCGTATCTTAACACGGATTTAGAAGAGACATATTGTGATTCCTATAATCTAGATGTATAAAATCAGTATATGAAGAGGACATCTCACGATCCCTAGATCACTTGCGGTCCGATATCACTGATCTATTTGAATCTGATAGGCACTTCTCGCAATACAAAAGCACATAAACAAGTATAAATTAATAAACATAAACAAGCATTCAACGAAAACTCAGGATGACAATCAAGATAAACAAATACCAACATTCAAGATCTTCTTAAATAATGGCTAATACCGGTTCGGGTATTTGCAGCACCTTAAAACAATCATACTATACAAATACAAAAAGCATATTATTTAGTCAAAGGTAAAACTAACCGAGTTAACGAATGATACCAAAAACTTGAACGATTTCTAAGCGTATATGGAATTAGACGTTGTCTCCTATTTAATTAATAGCGTTGCCGACATCGTTCCTTGCTCTTTTTCCTTCTCTTCTAAAATCGACTTTTTTATGGTTTAGTCTCAAGACAAGATGATTTAGCACACTTAAAACTTATTTTTGAGTTTTCTATTTATACTGTAATGGAAGTCGGTTTGATACTGAGTATGCCAATGGGTGATATAGTGCGTGATTTGGGGAGTTTCTTGGAAGTTGGATTACCAACAACACTGATATCTTCAAATCTTCACATACTATATCTTCAATATGGCGTATTGGTCATCTCTAGATACGACGTATTGAGCTTGTTTCGTTTGTGGTCTTTGGTGAGTGCAGACACGGATACATCGTATCTTCTTTGATGGATACGGCGTATTGGTAGTCAGAATCATTAATCTTTAAAATATCTTTCGTTTAAGCTCCAGAATACCGCGTTCTTACATGCTAATATTAACCAAGTACTAGCCAGTAATTTACTGCAATTCCAAATAACAAACATGATTAAGTAATAATTCCTTGCAATAACTATACATAAATGGGTATAATTACATAGATAAATGATGGCTATAAATATAGAACGTTATTTATGTCATAGATAACCTCCCACTATTGAATCCACTTTGTCCTCAATACCCTTTAGCAGTTATAAAAAGTGGGAGATCCCTAAGGTAATTTCCGTTAAAGCATTTATTTGATCTATTACAAGACACACCAAACACCTCATGAATAGTAGATGAAAACACTCAAATCACATCAACTAATCTATATAGTAACATGAAACTAATTCGCTCAACTCGCTCCGGGTTACATGATGAGTACTCCTATCATAAGCTTGGCAAGATACACATCTCCAGCCACTAAAGCCAATGAGTAACAAGTTTAAGAGTTATACTAATGGGAATTTCATGATAACTGTTAAGGGTTATCATTCTACAACTTTTAACAGAAGTTCCCCACTCTAACATAGCAAGGCACTGAAGCACACAATACCATGGATCCGTGTAACGACAGAATAAGACATGTGTCTGTCGACATATCCTCATTCGACACTCCTAACCAAACGTACTAAATGAAAACGAGTATAGGGTAGGGAAGAGAGGTAAATTGTTTGTTTAACAAATAAGAAATACAACAACACACAAATAGATTAAGTGTAACACGCCCCAAAATGGGTCCCAGCAGAATAGTTTCGGGAGCGTACTAGTTCATGAGTACCGTTTGTGCAAACATCACTATGAGAACGACCTCTAAATAAGTCGTCTTAATGACAAATGAATACATTGGATTTAATCAACTAGAGTTTGTTCTACAAAAGCTACAAGGCATAACATGTTCACTTTGGAAATTTGCTAAAGATTTTAAAACATAGCAAATATCCCTAAAATGTAATGCATACAAATCTTTATAGTAATGTGACTTCAAAATGATGATCACCAATGTATCCTTGTTTTTCTTGCGCTATTGTCACCTGAGAAAAACATGCTACTTATGGCAGCCTTATTAACCTGAGAAAAACATGCTTTAAAACGTTAACATAAAGTTGGTGAATTCACAAGTTTAAGTAATGTATAAAGTAGGACTGCAAGATTTCCATGTGTATGATAAGTAACGAATACAATATCACAAAAGTAATTACAAAATGCACTAAGCTCACGACACTGAGGCTCAACATATATGTATGCAAATTAATGCAAATAATGTGTCTGTGTAGATATCAACTCGCAACATCCAAATTGTTCCGACATGGTATACATTTGTTGTCTGGCAAACTGGCACAATGAGCGCTACTCACCCGAACAGGGATGTCAATCCCAAATAGATCTATTCATAACACTCGCGCTCGCAACCCAACAATTAACAGTTCATGATTCATGGGCATAGTGGGTTATAGCTACTTAGGCAAACTCGTAATTTGATCTAAAGTGTACTTGCGTCCAATTGTAAAACAATGCATGTTTCTTACCCCAAAGTTGTAAATCATTATAATTGTATAAAAAGCGAGGCTATGAACTCACCTCAAGTGAATGTGTTGATTATATAAATCAAGTATGTAAATCGTCTCGAGAAATCCAAATGCAACCTAATTAATTATAGGCCGTATGAGTATAATGTATTTTATATAAATAAAATATCACATGTTATATAGTTACACCACCACATAATAGTTCTTGTTTAATTTAAAAAGTTGAAATACTCCCTCCGTCCCTAAATAAGTGTCCACTTTTGACTTTCGAAGTCATTTTTTTAGCAACTTTGACCTTAATTAACAATGTATTATTTTATAACACCCCGTGTTTTAGGGTCATTGACGTCGTCAATAAATTCACTAAGTATTTTTAGTATTGTACGCGTTTGCTTTTAATCGTAATCGTTAAGTTAAATTGCGTAAGCTAAAAATAATCGTTCAATGTAAACGGGCGTCAAACAATTAAATGTTTACATCAAGAAGTGTTTAAGTAAATTATTTTAAAGGATAATTATTAACTTTGTTCATTTTATTTTTATTGGTTGCGTAAATTGATTACGTTTCGCGATAAAATACGTTTAGGCATACCTGGAACCACCAAAACTTTTCTACGCTTCAACAAATACCCACAATTATACCTAATACTCAAAATTCACAAAATAACATCGTATATGAGCTTATATGGCCAGATTTATAAGGAAAGATGCAAAGAAATATCATAGAAAATATTTCTCCATGTTTTCATGGGATGTTCTCAACTATTAGGGATCATCTACCCATTTTCTTATTACTTTGACCAAAGACAAAGACCAAAGACTTCCTTAAGACCCTCCTAGTGTTCTTTGACTAGTCCATTGTATCTATATTACATGCATACTAAGAGATATCATTCATACACTTCAACACTTAGCAACAAAAAAATCAAACAATCTCTCTTTTCCTCTCTTATAAGCCCACGGCTACAAACACCCCTTTTACACAATCCATATATTGATTTTCTAAGACCATACAAGCATTCACACATCATTCCTATGATAACCTAAGATGAATTGAAGGGTTGGTTAAAGGTTTACAAGTATTTAAGCAAGATTAGAGTTTCTAATTGGAATTAGGGTTTTCAAGTTGTGCAAGCTTTGGTTTATCATCTAAACTAGGGTTTAGATATTGTGGCTCATCATATTACATCATATTAAGGTCATATAAACCGTTTATGTCTTTACATTTATCATTTTATGTGTATATATGTTCTATTTAGCAAAATCACCATTTAGGACTTTTAAACATGTAAAAAGAGTTTTTACTTGTGATCATCATTTTGTACACTTTTTCATATGTTATGTGATTGGTAATATTATGATATAATTGGATTATAAGTATTGTAACATGTTTGTTAAAGCATAAAAAGTGTATATATAAACTTGTGATTAAAAGTTACTTAAGAAAGTTTAAGATTTTAAGCTTGTTAAGGAGTTGTATTTTTGACTCATGGCACAATATGGACCTATGGGACTTATTTTGTTTGCATATGATATAAAAGGTTGTGAAAAACTTGTGGTATTTTATTAGGTTAAAAAGTATATAAAAACAAGTGTATATAATTAGTTATATAAAGGACAAAAAAGGGCTGTTTGGTTTCGAATTCCAAACAATGGGGATTACATTTTTATAAAATAATACGTCTCATGACGATTCCGGGCATATAAGGAACTTGAAAAACCAATTTATAAGAAAAGATATAGTTTACGGTTTTAACGATAATACCGGAGTTATAAAAGAATTTTTATAAAAACTTGTTATAAAAATTCTACAAACAGAAGGTTTGGTATTTTTATTAAATCACACATATTTTTAGGATTCCAAAACAATAAGAAACGTAATTTTTCAATTAAAAACGAAGAAGTTATGAATTACGCGAGTTTATATACTTAAAATGCATAAAAATACTTTTATAAAACTATTTTTATAAAATTTACTGTTCATATCAGGAACATTTGTTTTTTTAAACCTCATATATAATGAACTTACAATTACGAGATCGGTTGCTCGAAAGAATTACTAAGAACGGAGCTAGAAAACGAAAAAAATAAGTCGTTTACGATATTTAAAGTTATAAAGTAATTTATAAACTTTTGAGTGAACAGTAAAATTTACTATTATCAGGTGACCCAAAGTATAAATGTGATAATTTTGATACACCTTTCAATTACAAAGACGTGCTCGAAGGAATCGCTAAAATGGGTTACAACGAATAATGGGTTATTACATTACGGGTTTTAACGACAACTAAAACTATAAATAACTTTTATAACTGATTGTGAACAGTAAAAGTATGTTACATGAGGACATGAAAATACTCTAAATGTCATAAATTTGATACGTCGTCTTATACGAAGCGTGTGGACTAAGAAAACGCAAGTAACGGACTTGATGAAACGTGATAGTTATGTCACTTTTACCAAGTAATATTTATAAAAGTTTTAACTTTATAAATATGATTTCACTAAAACAATTAGATGATGATTAGCTATAAAGAATTATATATGGTAGTAGTTACTCAAAGTGATTAGTACTTATACAGCCTATATTGGATTAGGTTGCACTCGATCATTATCGTGACACATTTTCTGTGATATACTTGATATAGCTTCATCAAGGTGAGTTCATAGCCCCACGTTTTACATGATTTGTTTATAAGTTTTTTATTGGTGCTGAGAACATGCACTGTTTTATAATTGGACGCAGTGGATAAGTTTTACATCATGATTAGTGTTGCCTAAGTATCGATCACCCAAGTTGACGTCCATTATCATGTACTGACAGTACTGGATTGTGATGCGCGAATGTTTATGAATGAATAGATCGATTGGGATTGACATCCCCGTTCGGGTGATTAGATTATCACTGGGAAAACGAACGTTATACCATGTCGATACATAGATGTTGTGGGTTAGAACATCATCACGGCATGTAGGCCATTATAATGGTATTCATTTATGTCGAGCTTCAGTGTTCATGAGCTTAAAGCCAACGGTAATTACATTATATGATGCCTTGCCATATGTTGCATTATGATTACCAATTGGGAAATATTGTGGTTTCCTTCAATGTATACGATTTATCAAACCTCATGAATTCACCAACATTATTGTTGACGTTTTAAAGCAATGTTTTTCAGGAGGTCAATAAGCACGAGGTGCAAGGGATACATTGGTGGTTTTGATTTAGATATCATGCATTAAAGATTTTGTCGCATTACATTTTGTATATCTGTTATGGGCTAGAAATCTTTGTATTTTGTACAACCGTGACAAGTGATGCTGTCGGGGCGTATGTAACAAATACTTTGTTAAATCCATGTATCGGTTTTAAACGACTTTTTGGTCGTTCTATATATATCTTGTGTTATTGATCATTGAAGTAACACGCCCCGGACCCTTATTCCGCTACGACCCAATTTGGAGGTGTTACAAATTTGTTAAAAATATATGATTTAATATTTTTATTGATTATGTAATGATATTATATAATTAGTTTAATTGTTTTATAAAATAACGTATAAAAGTAAAAATAGTGCACAAAGTTTTATAAACCTCATATCTTTATCGTTTTAACTCTGTTTTATACGTTTCTTATGTCCACGGTTTCGTATTAAAAAAATCTATCAAACTATTATATTTATAATATTTTAGCTACTGATGAACAGTAACTTTTACAGGTTATGCAAAGTATATAAATTACTTTTATGTATTTAATTATATAAAATTTGCAAAAAGCATAACTCATTCATTTTAATTCCGTTTTTCGAGTTTCTTATATGCTTGGAATCCTCATGACAAGTACTATCATTATAAAATATTCCCATTATTTTACCAGACATGAAACAGTAAGGGTTTTTATAAAATAAGTTTTATAAAAACACTTTTATATATTTAATTATCGTAAACTTGTAAATGTCATAACTTCTTCGTTATAGCTCGGTTTTTCAAGTTCTTTATATGCTTACGATCCTTATAATATGTATTGTTTTATCAAAATACTTCCAAGATTTATAAAAGTTCGAAATCAAACAGTAGGTCCAAAACAGTGGGTTTTTATATAAGTGTATAAATTAGTTTTTATAAATTATTCCTTGATTCAAATTTGTACAAGCCCTTTGCAATAATTTATACCATATTTCTTACATATTTTGGGTCCTCTAAATTGTCCATAATGATTGTTCAAGTATCAAGTCCTTATGCTAATTTGTCCATAACTTTATAATTAAAACTTTCAACAAATTAATTTATAAATTAACCATATAATTTAACCAACAATTATATATAGTATTTTAATTGTGTTCCAACACATTTTTAACATCATTTCATAATATAAATGTATAAATTCAAATTTCACAATAGCTTGTAATATTTCATAAATAATAAAAATAAACCTAGATGGTGATTAACATAATAACATGTATGTAAAACAAGTAAATGAATAAATGGAAAGATTAGGGCTTAGATAAACCTTAGAGAGGTGTATGAAAATGAAAAACACAAGATCAAACCCTAAAAATCAAACCCAAAATAAAAACCCTAATCAATAACCCTAGTTTACTTCTTGATTACAAATCTTTGTAAATAATACCCAATCTTTCAAACCACTTTGCAACACCTTAGATATAATGAGCCTTGAATACTTGAAAAATCAACACTATGAACACCAACAAATTACTAGATCAGATCGTGAGCTTTAAGGAGTATAGAGAGTAGTTTTTGTTTTAGGTTGATTGATGTTAAGTGTTTTGTTGTGTATTTATTGAGTTCTAGGGCTTGTGTTATATAGGAGAGGGAATGAAGTAAACCATGGATGAGTAGTGGTTTAGGGTACAAGAGAAAAGAGCTCTCCTCCTCTCTAGGAGGAGGGATTGGCCAAGAATAGGTTTAGGGTACTAGTGACAAGCCAATTACTAGAAGTATGGGATTTGTGGTACATATGTGTAAAGTTATAACTAGGAAGGTGGAACTTAGTGGGGATTAAAATGATTTATTTGTAAGTATGGGCATAGATCCGGCCACATAGGTAAATAAGGTAGGTAAATGTTTAATTTTTATGTATTGGGTATAAAAGTGGGTATTTGTTTGAGTATAGATGGGTATTGGTGCTTCCGGGTATGCCTAAATGTAATTTATTGCGAAACGTAGACGCTTTACGTAACCAATAAAAATAAAATATAAAAAGTTATAAATTATACTCATAATAACTATATAACACTTTCTTGACGTAACTTTACTTGTTTGGTGTCCGTTTACGTTAAATGATGATTTTTAGTTTAAGCGATTTAACTAAACGATGAAAATTAAAAGCAAACGCGTAAAAGCCTAAAAATAAATAATGGAAAGTTTTGAGTCGTAAAATGATCTGAAAATGCAGATTGTTACAATCTCCCCATGTTAAAAGAATTTCTTCCTAAAATTCAGGTTGAGTTGCCTCCCGGAATGGTGTTGTTGAAGAGGTGTGGGTTTTAGTTCCTTGATGGTGGTTAAACTTGCCGGCGGATTGTCCTAAGGTAGCTAATGATGCGCCTTCGACTGTTTGGTTTAAGATTTCGTATAAGATGATGTCGACTTTGTAGTAAGATGATGTAAAGGTCTACCTAGTTGCTATGGTTACTAATTTGATTTCCCGAAGTAAACGTGTTTTATGGGTACGCACACAAGACTTTTCTTTTTAAGGATGTATGTAGAAAATTGATTTTTGACAAAAGTTTTAAGGTGACTACTCTCAGCATGGCATGATCCTTTCTGAATTATACATAGGTGACCAGGCTATGTATATTTGAGGGCTAACGATGCGATGCTTATTTTCGTCACAATTGTGTTATGTATAAAGTGTACAAAGAGTTTTTAAGATGACAAAATGATTCACAAGGTGGATGTAAGGTTGTTGATAGGATGACAATAAAATGGTTTGTGAGAAATTGTATGATGGTTTACAAGACAATAGCTAAATGACTCATAGGGGGACAATAAAATATTTTATGTGATGAAAAATAGTTTCATAAGGTAAGAACAAGATAATTCATAAAGTGATAGTAACGTAGTTTTTGAGATAATTACAAAATAGTATATAAGATGTCAAGAAGGTAATTCATAAGGTATTCGTGAAATGATTGTAAGTAGTTTATAAAATGTTACGTTCATTAAAACGATGGTAAAATAGTTGGTGTACGATTTAGGTAAAAGGTTAAAAATAATAGTTTATCAATCGATAGTAAGGTAGTTTATTAATAACATCTATTTTGTTTATGAGACGATACTAAAATTGTTTATGAGGTGGTATCAAAATAGTTTTCTAAGGAATCACGTAACAGTTCATAATGTAATAGTAAGGAGTTTATGTTGTGGTAACAAATCGTTTATGAATTAATAACAAAATAGTTTTAAAAATTAACCATGGAAACAGTTTATGAGGGGCAACGAAATAGTTTATTGTGTGATAGTGAAATGGTTTATAAAGTTATGATGCTCAAGCGAGAGGTTTGCATGAATGATCCGGAGAACTATAAGTAATTTGACGATGGTTTTCACAACCATTAATTGATAGATAGTTTGAAATCATTCGTACATTACAACGGGAGTTTAAGGGAAAATACAACAAGAATGCCTAACGAAATAGAGTCTAAGCATTGATATCATATTCCATGTTATCGAGGTCTTGATCGTTTTCTCCTCCTCCTAAGGCGTATACCATTCTACGTGCTTCAGTACCTCCAGTTTGGTTTCCATGGTTCTGATTCTTTAATTTAGGACAATCGCTCATGTAGTGCCCTTGATTCCCATATTCATAGCAGGTGAGGGTTCTCTAATTGTTAGTAGCAGCAGGACTCCGACAGTTTTGGGTCAAATGACCGACCCTTTTGCAGTTTGCGCACTTTGCAATGCACGGGCCATTGTGGTGAAACTTGCACTTGTTGCACAATGGTAGAGTCCCAGCATAATCCTTCTTCTCACTAGACCCAACAGAATAAGCCCTTGCCACATTTTGCTTCTTGGGGGGTTGTTGTTGAGTTTGGTTGTTGTCATCAAACTTTCTTTTGTTTTCAGCTTGACGTTCAGCAATAGTGCGGATCTTTTGATCCATCAGTTCAGTTGCAAACTCAATTGCATCCTGCATTGTCTTGGGCTTTGATGCCATCACACTATCATAGATCATGTCGGGCAGACCGCAAACATACTTTTCCACCTCGTCAGACTCTTCGAGAAACGTCCTCCCGCACATCAATGCAAGTTCTTGAAAACGTTGATTGTAACTCAGCACATCGGTGCCTTTTACCTTTAAGTTCCACATTTTAATTTCCAGCTTTTTAATCTCGCCTCTCGGGCAGTATTTGTCAGTCATCATCTTTTTCAAAGTTTTCCATGGCATTGCATATGCAACATCATGTTCGACAGTCCTAACGTGGGAGTTCCACCACGTCAAGGCATTTCCTTGAAGAGTACAAGTTGCAAACTTGATTTGACATGCGACAGTGCAGTTGCTTATATGGAAAACAGATTCCATCTTTTCGATCCATTGGGTTAGACCGACAACTCCTTCAGTGCCTTTGAAATTCAAAGGTTGGCACTTCAGAAAGTCAGTGTAGGTGCATTCACGAGCAACAGGTATTCACCTTTTTCGTCACCCCATGAATCATGGTTGTCATCGCCATTCTTGCTCATGACTGTATCACGTTCTGCAATGCATCAGCAACGCCTCGGGCTATTAGTGCCTTAATCTGAGCATCGATCATAGGTGTAGTGGGAGTGGTCGTAGCGGTTCTCTTTGGAGGCATTTTCTTTAAACTCACAAGAAAATATAATACACGTTAGATTTCATAAAATCATAAACGCGACATGACTGCTGTAACAAGCAAAATTAAACTTATATAAGTATATTATAAGACCAGTATAGTATATACGTAATATGATATAAGTACGTATATAGATCATGACAGCATCTAGTATAACCAACTAATGCAACTCAATAGTGTATGTGTCCCATGAAAAATTTATGTATGATGCAATGTTGTGAAAACGGTTATAGTCCAAGTAAAAAATATTTGACCTGGTTCTCTATAACCTTGGCTCTAGATACAATTGTAAACACCCCCCAATAGCGGGTCGCATCGGAATGGGTATGAGAGTGTTACTATCATAGTAAATAGCACAAGATATGAGAAAGACATCTAAATGTGTCGTTTAAAATGGTACATTGGATTTAATTTAAACTTGTTTGTTACAAAAAAGCTCAAGGCCCTTAACATGTTCACTTGTGTAGTTGTAAAGATTTTAAAACATAGCAAATATCCCCAAAATGTAATGCACACAAATCTTTATAGTAATGTGACTCCAAAATGATGATCACCAATGTATCCTTGTTTCTTGCCTTATTGACCTGAGAAAAACATGCTTTAAAACGTCAACATAAAGTTGGTGAATTCACAGGTTTAATTTATGTATAAAGTAGGACCTGCAATATTCCCAATGTGTATGATAAGTAACGAATCCAAGTATCACAAAGTAATTATTGAATGCACTAGCGCATGACATCTGAGGTCTCACACAATATATTGTATGCAAAATAATGCAAATAATGTGCCCGTGCAGATGTTCAACCCGTAATATCCAAATTGTTCTCACATCCAGTTATTCGCCCTTCACCACCTCCAAAAGTCACTTTACCACCTTTAAAAGGTTGAAAGTCATCCAATCTTTCCTTGTTGCTAGTCATACTACGAGAATAACCACTATCTATTATCCCTTCATCTCCAGCATCTGTATGGAGATTGACTTGTACAAAATTTTACAAAAGAACAATTAGTTTCTAAGGGGGACCCAAGCCATTCCTGACCTGAGTCTGCCTTGTGGATCTGTAAATTTAGGCCATGTATCCTGTACACTTTATTTCTATATGACTTCCAAGAACAACCTGCTGAGGGCTTAACAGCAGTTGCTCATCCATCCCCATCATAATGCATTTGATTGTAATAAACATGAGGTCCAAATGGTGTGGAGGTCTGAAAATAAAAACTCGTAGTTATATAGTTACACCACCACCTAATAGTTTTTGTTTAATTTAAAAAGTTGAAATAATAATTAAATCGTACTTTGTTAAATAAAGGTATATGTATTTGTATCCGTAAAGAAAATGTTATTTTTGTTCAACAATGTATTATTTGTTAAAAATACATGATTTAATATTTTTATTGATTATGTAATGATATTATATAATTAATTTAATTCTTTTTATAAAATAATGTATAAAAAAAATAGTGCAAAAGGTTTTATAAACCTCATATCTTTATCGTTTTAACTTCGTTTTATACGTTTCTTATGTCCACGGTTTCGTATTAAGTAAATCTATCAAAATATTATATTTATAATGTTTTAGCTACTGATGAACAGTAACTTTTACTATTTCTGTAAATTTTATAAAACTACTTTTATGTAATTAATTATATAAAACTTGCAAAAAGCATAACTCATTCATTTTAATTCCGTTTCGCTTGTTCTTTATATGTATGGATTCGTGATGAGATAAGATATGTTAATAAAATGCTTGCTGAATTTATAAAAATCTGGGTCAACGCAGAAAAGTCAAAACAGTTTATAAAAATGTTTTTATAAACTTAAATCTTGCAAAACTCGTAACTTATTTGTTTTAATTCCGTTTTTCAAGTTTCTTGTATGCTTGGATTCCTCATGACACGTAATAAATATTTCCCTCAATTACCAAACCTGAAACAGTAAGGGTTTTTATAATATAAGTTTTGTAAAAACACTTTTATATATTTAATTATCGTAAACTTGCAAATGTCGTAACTTCTTTGTTATAGCTCAATTTTTCGACTTATTTATATGCTTACGATCCTTATAATATGTACTATTTTATGAAAATGATTCCATAATTTTATCAAATTCAAACCATATCTGAAACAGTGAGGATACTTTTATAAAAATACTTTTATACATTTAATTATTGTAAACTTAAAAATGTCATATCTTCTTCGTTATAGCTCGGTTTTTCAAGTTCCTTATATGCTTATGATCCTTGTAATAAGTACTAATTAAATAAAATATAACATAAATACATTATTTGTCGAAATCTAACAGAATGTACCAAAACAGTTGGTATGTTTATGTTTTGTATTTTAGGTTTTATAAATCTATTTCTTAGATTATCGTGCTTTTGTTTTTAGTGCTAGTATTTTACTCATACTTTTCTACCATGAGTACTTTCATGTGTTAGGTCCTACTAAAAAGTCCATAGTGATTGTCCAAGTGAATACAAGTCCTCATGATCTTTTATACACAACTTTTATAAATAAAACTTTTAATACAAAATAATTTACAAACTAAACACATAAACCAATTAGTACTTATATTAAGTACGTACTTCCATTTTAAGTATTATTTTATTAATATACATATCAAATTCGAACCATATATAGCTTTGTAATATTCCATAAATCATAAAAATAAACCTATGTGGTGTTTAACATATTTAACAAGCATGAAAAAAGAAAAAAAAAACAAACAAAATAAAAAAAAAAAAAATAAAAAATAAAAAAAAAAAAAAAAAAAAAAAAAAAAACAAAAAAAAAAAAAAAAAAAAAATACATATGTAAATGAATAATGAAATATTTAGGGTTTAAATGAACCTTAGAGAGGTGAAGTAAGATCAAGAACACAAGCTTACACTTAAGCTCAAACCCAATAAATCAAACCCAAGATCAAACCCAAGATCAAAACCCTAGTGAAAAAACCCTAATCTCTTTTCTTGTATACTTATTGTTAAACTAAAACTCCAATCTTCCAAATCAGAACCTAATCACCTTAGATATGCTTACTAGTAATGCTTGAACACTTGTATCTTGCAAAAATCAAAAACTATATGAAACCCTAGTTTGACAATAGTAAACCATGGGTATGGATGTGTTTTAGAGAGAGTTTGCTTGTGAAATTTAGTTAATGAATGAATATGTGATAAGTAAATATAAGAGCCTCCTTTTATAGATACTAGAAATTGGAGAAACAACCTTAAACAAAACCTTAGACTAGTAATGGTTTAGGGTACAAACGCAAAGTGCTCTCCTCTCCCATGCACATACGGTGAAAATGGAGGGAGAGCTATCTTGACAAGCACAATTTCTAGATACATAGGGTCTTATTTGTACTTGTGTGTAAGGTTTGACTAGTTTGATAGTATCCTTTGTGTTGAGAGTTATGTTTCATTCTTGCACATACAATCAATCTGGATCCGTCCCCCCAGTTTAACGTGTTTATATGGGTAGGAAAAGAATTAATTTTTATGTATTAGGTATAATTGTGGGTATTGGTTTGAGTATAGATAGGTATCGGTGCTTCCGGGTATGCCTAAATGTAATTTATTGCGAAACATAAGCGTTTTACGTAACCAACAAAAATAAAATAGGAAAAGTTATAAATTATACTCTTAACAATTATATAACACTTTCTTGACGTGAACTTTTATTTGTTTGGTGTCCGTTTACGTTGAATGATGATTTTTAGTTTACGCGATTTAACTATATGATAATAATTAAAAGCGAACGCGTAAAACTCTAAAATAAATGATGGTAATAATTGAGTCAGGAAATGACCTAAAATAACAGATTGTACATCTCTCCACCGTTAAAGGAGCCTTGGTCGAAAGGATCAAGATGCGGAATACTTGTCGGAAGGGTGCGGTTGTTCGTGATGATTTGCGGATACTTCTTCCGGAATTGATCTTCACGTTCCCATGTGAACTCACACCTCTCCTGGAGTTCCATCAAACTTTGATGATGGGGATATGGCTTTGCTTTAACCACTTGGTGTAACACCCCCAAAATGGGTCGCAGGGAATATGGATAGGGGGGCATGTTACTTCAAGATCAACAACACAAGATATATATAAGAATGACACAAAAGTCGTTTAGATGGATACATTGGATTTAAATAAGAGACATATTACAAAAGCTTATTAGCTATAGTATTCTTTAGTTTAATATTACAAAAGACGACATAGATTTCCAAAACAGGATGCAACATAAGTCTTTAACAGTGCAATATCCAAAACATAATCCATTGCATCCTTGGCACCTCGTGACTATTGACATCATGAAAACATAGCTTAAAACGTCACAAACAATGTTGGTGAATTCATAGTTTATGTATTTAAATTATGTTAGGACCGCACAAGACTTTCAACGTGATGTTCCATAGATGACAACAGTCACAAAACAGAGTTTACTGTTGAATAACTAAGACTCATTGACACTGAAGCTCACCTATAATTTGACTTTTTAGCAGTTATTTTGGCACGTACAGATGTTGTACCGCACACATAAAGTCGACAGGGTCACGTTCGTTACCAGTGATAAGTAATCACCAAACGGGAGGTTTAAATCCACAATAGCTCTATTTATAACATTCACGCTCATCATAATGTAATAAAAAACTACAATCTATGCAATTGAAAGTTCATGATTAATGAGCTCAGGAGGGTTATCGTACTTAGGCAAACACTATAATCATATATTTAAAACACTTTCGTCTAATTTATAAAACAAAGCATTTTCTCACCCATATAAATAGTGAATCAGTAAAACTGTTAAAAGTGGGGCTATGAACTCAACTCTGAGTACAAGATAGTCCAATACTCCAGATAAAACGTCACGCAACGACGATAGATGCATACATATTTAAATTAAGGTAGTATATAAGTATGGTACTTTTAATTATTAAATTGAATATTAATTCTTATGTTGGTACATGTACTTATCGTTTCGGGGCTATCATAATTAAAGAGGTCAGGAATCATAGACGTCCACGGAGGTGTTAGGACACTTTAAATCGTAAATCCAACAACTCGTCGATACGCCATCCGAAGAGGCCTCATTATGAAACTCCCTAGTATTATAGCACTTTGATAACCACTCAATATTCTATATAGCATAATCACCGACTAATCGTTTTAGTAAAATAAATATCTATAAGTGAAAATTTATAAATTTACTTTTCGTAAAAAATGACCTAATTGGTCGTTTAAGCACGTCGCGCGCGTTTTCTTATGTTCACGCTTCGTCGTAGTAAGACGATGCGATCAATATTACATTTTAATTTTTTAAGATTCTGCGATGAATAGTAAAATTACTGTTCATGACAGCTAGTTAGTCGTTTTAGGCTTTAATTAGCGTAAACTTGTAATCGTAATAACTTATTCGTTTTAATCCCGATTTTAGTGATTCCTTCGAGTACGTTTTTGTTATTAAAAGAGGTATTATATTTTATAAAGTTGGGTCCGCTGATGAATAGTACTTTTACTGTTCATAGTTTATAAAATTACTTTTATAAACTTTAATTATCGAAAATGTCGTAGTTTATTCGTTATAGTTCCGTTTTTAGCGATTCTTTCGAGTACGATCTCGTAATTAAAAGTTATATCATATATTAGATGTTTTAAAAATGAAAGTTGCTGTAATGAATAGTAACTTTTTATAAAAATAGTTTTTTATAAAAGTATTTATAGTCGTAAACTCGTATTTAACGTATCTTTTTCGTTATAGATCGGTTTTTCGAGTTTCTTATCATTATGGAATCGTCATGAGGCGTATTATTTTTATAAAATGTCATTACCTACTGTCTAAGTTCGAATTTAAAACAGCCCCTAAGTATTTATATGTTTAACTTTATAAAAACTTTGTTTTTATGTATTATGTAACTTAGTAGTTTACTTTAAAAACCCTAATAACTATTTTTAACATATGTGATACTTATAATAATGTCCAAGGTCATCCATAGTTCTTATAAATTCATTGTAACAAGTTTTAAAAATTTAGTTTCATTACATTCACATGTGAAGATTAAGAAAACCTATAAAACCCTTATACTTAAACCATATGTTAACATACTTTTATATTCACTTTTCCATGATATATATGATCATATGACATAAGAATAATGCATAAATCGATAAACATAATTAATAAAACTCTTTTACATATTAGAAAAGTCCTTAGTGGTGATTATGCCATATTTCAACATTATAACACATAAAATAATAGAAAATAAAAGTATAAAGGAATTTAAGAAAACCTTGTGATGATGAAAGAGATGAGAAAATAAGTATGATAGTTCTAAACCGTGTTTAGATTCAAAAACCAAAGCTTACAAGCTTATAAACACACTAGATTATGTTTGAACTCTATCTTGCAATAACTGCTAAACCCTTTCAAAGCTTAACCAACCCTTGAAACCTTCTTAGAATACCTTAAGTATGAGGTGTATACACTAATATGGTGAAAGAAAATCAAAGTATGGATTGTGTATCAAAGGGGTTGGTTTTGTTTTTATGCCGTAGAGCTTCAAAGCGAGAACAAGGAAAGGTTTGTGATTTTTGTGTTAAGTATATAGAAAGATAGAGTGCATGTCATGCTATATATAGAGAAAATATCTTACTATACCTTAACCGTGGTTACCTTTATAACCTTGCTCCAAGGTTAACTAACCAAGTGACTCATGGTGTAAGAGTTAGCTTCCTAGATCTTTCCTAAATATCTAGATATTATGCAAGATGAAAAGTCTTGGTCCTATCATCTAAATTTCGGCATATATATACATATATGATGTTATTTTTATTATTTTGTGTATTGGGTATAATCGTGGGTATTCGTTTAGGCGTAGTTAGGTTTTGGAACTTCTGGGAATGCCTAAACGCATTTTATCGTGGGAAACGTAAGCATTTTACGTAGCCAATAAAAATAAGATGAACAAAGTTATTAATTATCCTCATAATAATCATATAACACTTGCTTGATGTAAACATTTAATCGTTTAATGCCCGTTTACATTGAATGATCATTTTCAGTTTACGCGATTTAACTTAACGTTTACGGTTTAAGAGTAAACGCGTAAAACCCTAAAAATAAAATTGTGTAATTTACATAATGTCATAAATGACCTAAAACAAGGCGTGTTATAGTCTCCCAAGTTAGATGGCCTTGTCCTCAAGGCTTAAGACGCTTTGCATCTTGACGACGGCCCGGTCTTTGAGAACAGATGTGGGTATTTCTTCCGGAATTGATCTTCGCGTTCCCATGTAAACTCTGGACCTCTCTTGGAGTTCCATCGAACCTTGACTAATGGGATACGGCTTCGCTTCAACCGTTTAACTTCACGATCTGTGATCTCTATAGGTTCCTCGACAAACTGAAGCTTGTCATCAAAATGAAGTCCATCCAACGGAATGGGCTAAGGGTTCGTCGGCATGACACTTCTTTTGGGACACCGGTTGAAATGTAATATGAACTCTGCTCAAGATCTTAGAAGCCGAGCTTGTATGCCTGTCTCCACCCCTTTTTATTACCTTTGAAACGCGGTCCATCAACACCTGGGATTTAATTTCTTGTTTGCCAAAACGTACAACCCCTTTCCAAGGCGAAACCTTGAGCATCACTTTATCTCCAACCTCAAACTCCATCGGCTTACGCTTTAAATCAGCGTAGCTCTTTTGCCTATCACGAGCAGCTTGCATCCTTTGCTTAACTTGAATGATTTTCTCGGTTGTCTCTTGTACTATCTCTGGACCGGTGAGATGATCTTCTCTACCTCAGTCCCAACAAACTACTTGCGAACGACATTTTCTATCGATAAAGTGCCTCAAAGGGTGCAAGCCTTAATGCTATCATGATAACTTTTATGTATGGAAAACTCGACCAATGGCAATATGTTAGTAACCCAAACCATTTCCAAGTCGATCTCACAGGCACTAAGCATATCTTCGAGAGTTTGAATGGTTTCTCTCGCTGTTTGGCCCGTCAGTTTGCGGATGATATGTCGTATCCTTATCGACTCATATCTGACTTGTTACCCAAAGCTTTCAGGAAGTGACTCCAGATGTTTGATAGCGAACTTTGGGTCACGATCACAAATAATCAAGACCGGTATTCCATGCCTTGTTACTACTTCCTTTAGGTACATTCTCGCTAGTTTCTCCAGAGGGTCAGTTTCTATCATGGGTATAAAGATCTCGGACTTTGTAAGACGGTCAACGATTACCCAAATGGTGTCATACCCTTGTGATGACTTTGGAAGCTTTGTGACAAAATCCATCGTGATATTGTCCCATCCCATTTGAGGTATCTCGGTTGTACCAACAAACCCGATTGTCTTGATGTTTGGCCTTGACCTTCGCAACGAGTCAAGCACTTCCTAACATATGTGGCGATATCAACTTTCATATTAGGCCACCAATATAGCTTCTTTACATCTTGATACATTTTCTCGGAACCTGGATGGATAGAATACTTCGACTTGTGGGACTCGTGCATGATCACAGTCCGCAAATCGTCATAACAAGGTAACCAACTCCTGCTATAGAGGCAATAGGGTTCCATCCGTTCGAGGGGGATTCTAACCTTTTTGGTTCTAAGTGCCTTTGGAAATTTAGCATTTTTAATCAGCATACCTCCAACATCCTCACTCTTGATGTTCTTTGGTTTCCGTGCTTCAGTCTGAGCATTTAAGATTTGCTTAGGAAGATCCAAGCTAATGATCACTGACTACGAGCTAAACTCTTAAACGGTGTTCCCGTTCTTTCCTGACTCAAAAGCTCAGCAACGACATTTCGCCTTCCTGGGTGATAATCGAATATCACAATCGTAATCATAATGCAACTCTAACCATCGGCCGTTGTCTCATGTTCATTCCTTCTGATTAAGAATATGCCTGTATAAAATCTTCATGATCGTGGAACACCGTTACACTTAGGTACCATACAGATAGTGCTCCAATTTTTTAGAGCAAACACTAATGCTCCAAGTTCCAGATAAGAGTAGTTATAGTTTTTTTCTCAGGATCTTTAAACTGGCGTGGCATAGGAAATAACCTTTTTCCCTTTGCATCAAACACAGCGCCCAAACCTTCTCTTCGAAGCATCGCAGTATATCGATAAATCTTCAATTCTTCGGTATGCAAAATTTGGTTGCACTACACAACTTCTGCTTCAATAACTGGAATGTGCTTTTCTTGTTTGTCACCCCACTAAACGTGACTTCTTTTGATGAGCTTATTTTAGTACATTGGTTTGGCAATCTTTGAAATCCCTTCAATGAATCGTCGCTAAATAACCCAGCAAGGATCCTAAAAACTGACGAATCTTGTTGCGTGTCTTAGGAGATGTCCTAATTTGTTTTAACGGATTCGATCTTAGGCTGGATCTTCTATTGAATCTTTATTATCAATCACTGTGACGAGTACTGTACTTTGGAATTCCAAAATTTCTATTATTTGGAAATTTTTGCATACAATCTTCTTTCTTCAACAACTACCCATATTATATTTCAGTTGCTACTTCGTGCTCTGGCTTGTTCTTGGAATAGATCAAAATTTTCATTCATTAAAAGACAATTACGAGTTGTCCAGATAAGGTTTGCACACTCGGTTCTCTTGACGTCCATAAACACAGCTAGTGAGAGGTTGCTGCTTGGTTAAACCAAAAAGGGCATAACCAATAAAGACAATTACGAATTTGTCCAGATAAGGTTTGCACACTCGATTCATGAGGTCCATAAACACAGCAGGTGCGTTAGTCAAACCAATTGGTGATAACCTGACCTTAGGTCGATCTTTGAGTAGACACTCGACCCTTGAAGTTGATCGAATAAATCATCAATTCTGGGGAGTGGATAACGGTTCTTCACCGTTAGTTTGTTTAGTTCCCGATAATCTATGCACATCCGTAACGATCCATCTTTCTTCTTGACGAATAGAACTGGAGCTCCCCATGGTGACGAACTAGGTCTTATAAAGCCTTTGTCGGAAAGCTCTTGTAGTTGATCCGCCAATTCTTTCATTTCTGATGGGGCCAATCGATAAGGTGCCCGTGCTACAGGTGCAGCACCGGGTACTAGATCGATGTGAAATTCCACTTGTCTGGTAGGTGGAAGGCCTGGCAAGTCCTTGGGAAATACTTCGGGAAAATTTTTGACGATCGGTACCTCTTGCAGTTGCTTCTTCTTCGACTTGTCTCCAGTCTCCTTGATGGTAATATGTGCCAAAAAGACGTGACATCCTTGTAGCACATACTTCTGGGCCTTGGTGCACGAGATGATGTTTAATCGAGTCCCGCATTTATTTCTACTTCCGTCTCCATGAAAAATTAAGATTTCGCTCCCGAAAGGAATACGAACGATCTTCTTAGCACAGTCAATAACGGCCTGGTATTTCGTCAACCAGTCCATGCCAATTACCCATTTCTACAGGCATTAGGTCGACGTGAAACGGATGGTTCAGAAAATTTAACGTGCAACCCAGTAATACCGTATTTACCCAAATTATTCTACCATCAGCTAATTCAACGTTATAACCATGATTGATTCGTGAGATAGTATACATATAAAATAACTCAAATGCAAATCTCAACCAAATGCCCTTAACCAAGGAAAAAGGTCAAAATCTACACAAAGAGATTAAATATATAAGAATCAATAATAAAAAGATTCCGGAAGAGATATTCCCGGGTCGTATGTCC